>BHEV01035859.1:0-11621 GCA_004319985.1 Emydocephalus ijimae
TGATGATCAAAGTCCCAAATTTGATAAGTTTATATATCAATCTTTGATTGGCAGCTTATCATATATAAGCAATTGGTCTAGACCTGATATACCTTATAGTGTAAATCAGCTGGCACGTTTTAATTCAGACCCACATCAATGTCATTGGCAATCATTAAAGAGAATTTTAAGATATCTTAAAGGAACAATGAACCATGCTTTGTATATAGAACCAAAGGGTGATTTGAGTCTTAGTGCCTATGCAGATGGAAGTTTTGCAACTGACATAAACACTAGAAAATCAACATCAGGAATGATTATATTATTTAGTAATACACTAATAGGATGGAGGTCAATCAGACAACAGCATATTAGCTTGTCCACGATGGAAGCGGAATTTTCATGTCTGTCATTACTCTGTACTGACTTAATTTTGTACAAACAATTATTATTAGACATGGGTGCAACTGTTAAAGATTCAATTATTGTGTACGAGGACAATCAGGCAGCCATAAAGTTGGCTACTAGTATTGCTGTAAAAACTAGATCAAAGCATACTGATTTAAGATACTTAAATGTTAGAGAATCTGTAAAAAATGGGCTAATTAAATTGGAATACTGCATGACAGAAGAAAACATTGCAGACCAGTTTACAAAAGCTCAAGGAGTAATTAAGTTTAAAGAGAGTTGTAACAAATATGATTTAAAGATGTAAATAGTCATTATTATTATTTAACCTAAAAGGGGAGAATGTTAGGGATAACATTGTTTACCCTAACTGGTTTAGGTAAAATAATAAATATGTAATCATAGTTTGTTAGTTAAAGTGTCTGTAACTTTAACTGGAGGAATGTAATTAAGGGAGTGGTTGTGAAAGCACTTTAAAAGAGGCAAGACTGCAGCTTGCACTCTCTCTGGCTTTGATGATCCCTGATTACTGTTTGAAGACTGCATATTTTTCCTTGCTCGAACTGGAGAGAAAAACAAAGGACAGTTGATTTATTGTAAGTGAACTGATAAGGATATTTCTACACGGACTTTTGCTAACTGAATATCCTTGAATGGACTGACTAAATGATACATGACTAATGGACTGTTATTTTGACTATGCTATAAACTCTAAATGGAATAAACTATATTTTTGATAGCACAAGCGTATCTGTTATTTTTACTGTATGTTAACAAACATACAAGCTTATCTCACTCATTTATCTGTGTGCCTATCTGACTAACGCTGCACATTCTGTTTTGCTTGTCTCCCTAACCCTGGTTGGGGAACCCAGGATTAACACAGGGATACTCCAAAAACGAAGTTCTTTTCTTTACCAGTATCATAAAGTTCAGTAAACAGAGTTTGTGAACAGTTGCAAGGCTCACACCAGTTCAAGCCGGACTAGGCAAAAGGCAAATGCAAAAAGAAGAAACCAGGTTTCTGGCTCCATCTTATGGCCATTGGAGGAACCTCAGCCAATCACAATTACAGCATTCTCTTAAAGATACAACAGTATTAAATGACTATCCTGGTTTACATATTGCCAACCCAACTGTTAGGTGACTTATCATTCCTAACAGGAAGCCCCCAGCAGTAGCTGCTCCAGAGCCTTTTTTAGATGTTAGACAAGGGGGGGGGGAAGAGTGCCTGGAAGTCCGAGGTCCCGGAAACCCCTCCCTGCAGCCCCGTTTGTGCCTGCAATTGCTGCCCTGTTTAAATTCACAAGTTCCCGTCTGAGCAGCAGCTCCTGGAGAGGTGAAACGTTCTTCTTCCCCACAAGAGCCCAGAGCGAAGGAGACGCCCCCCCCCAGACCCCACCCAGCAGGGGCTCCCCTCCAGCACCAGAGATGCTGACCTAGGCCTGTGGGACCAACCTTCCCTCCAGAAGTTGCTTCCTCGTGCAGCAGCCCCTAGACTCAAGTTGAGGAATGGGAGTTGAAGATTCTCCCCTTGGGGGGAGCCAGCTGGTCCTGGGTTCAAATCCTGATGCAGCCACCGTCACCTTTGAGCATGGGAGTCTCCTATGGCCCGGCCAAGGTCCTGCTTTGAGCGAGGGTCCTGCAGAGGCAGTTGGGATGGTCTCCATGGGAGTGGGGGGCTTGACTGCAGGGGGGTTCTGGGTGTCCTGAGGAAAAGGGACCCCCCCCCGATTCCCTGGTTATACCGAACTTTTCTCCTCACAAATGAAGTCCTCCTATCCACCTTTGGGGGTTCAGCTCTCTTCTCTGTCTCCTGCAGCTCCCTCAAGCCCATCTGGAAGGGAGGGTCTCCAGCCCCTCCACCAAAGGGATAGTTTTGGGGAGTCAGCTTCGAGGAGCCACACACATACCCAATATCCTCCCTCCACAGTCCCCACTTCCCACCCAGGTTCCGATTCAGCAACGGGGAATTATTGGGGGAGGGGAGGGTTTCTGGGTCTCCTCCCCAAATTCCAAGTCTTCTCCCCAGAAGGGAATCGAAGCTCAGCTCTTCCCGCACCTTAACCAAAAAAAAAGTGGGGGGGGGGAGATTCAGAAGAAAAAATGAAGTTGCAAAAACACTTTTGCCCCTCCAAAAAGCACTTTTTTTTTCTTGTAGTTTGGGTGGCATTTGTGGCTTCCAGGTCAGAAAATGCCTCCGGTTTCCCTCCCGCTTTCCGTCTCCTTCTTCTTCCCATGCAAGAAACTTGGGGGCTCGGGGTCCTAATTCAGGGTCGCCAAGGTCCCACTCCCACCCAGCCCCCACATTGGCTGCCCTTCTGCCACCCCCGACCCACCTCAGCCACAACTCGGGGAATGATGGGGGGGCTCCCTCCTCCTCCTCCTCCTCCTGGGAGATCAGAGGGGAGGGGCGGAAGGGAAAGCAGAGGAGGCGAGAAAGGGGCGGGGCTGCAAGGCGGGGGAGGAGCCCGAGAGGAGAGAAGAAGCCCCGCCCACACCTAGACCCTCCCACTGGCTGGATCTCCCATCCCTCCGCGAGTCCCTCTTCACCCGGGGGAGGCTCGGCGCTGGATCCCTCGGGAAAGGCTTCTGGATCCCACTCGGGGTAGGTGGGGCTGCTCTTTCTCCGGCCTCCAGGCGGCCCCTCCTGCCACGAGATCTCCCCCCCCCCAATTCCCGGCCAGGAGGAGAGGAGCTGCGGATCCCTCCCTTCGGCTTCCCGGCGTTGCCTGCAGGGACCGACTCGCTTTCCTTCCCTCCGGGGGACAAAGGGGGCTCCGTCCCAGGGTTGGATCTTCCCCCTTCCTCGCCCAGCCAAGGCTCCCCCGGGTGGATTCAGGAAGAAACTTTTTGGTAAGTTCCTTCAGAAGGTCTCTCTGTGGTCCGTAGACCACGAGGCCTGAGAATGCGTATCCCGCAAGTGTATTTGAAAAAAAAAAAAGAGTATAAATTGTGCTTTAAACTAAGCATTTACTGAGATTTGTAGTGTGTTGTTAATACACTGTGATTTCGTTGCAACGGGGCGGGAAGGGTTCTGGGAAAAGTTTGAATTTGTTGAATTGAGCTCATGCTGTCTTAGCCTACAAAAGAGACCCCCCTGTTCTTTGTGCTGGGTCTGAAAGGCCAAAAATAAAATCCTTTGTTTCTATGCGAATCTTTACTTTGCTTCTGCTTTAAAGAGATAGGTAGAATTTCTAAACTTTATATTTTCCTTGTTTTGCCCAGGAAGAGGCTGTGATGTGGCAGCCCCTCCTTGGTGGATCTAATTCCCCCCCCCTTTTTTTAACTTTATTTTATAAAATATTTAAAAACTGTCGGGAGGAAGCTGGGGTAGAGAAGTCATAATGGAATGGAACTCATATGTGCAAAAGTGAGAAGAAGCAGGAAAAAGGGATAAGAATCAGAAATGGGTTGTTTACAGAGCCTGAAGTCTCTTGCCTTCTCTTTTGCTTCTGGGATGCCTTAGTTTTGTTTCATTTTCTTTATTGCCATTGCACCTGATCCAATGGAATTAAATGCCATCTTCAGTGTACTTTGTAACTATAAAAATAAAACAAAAACATACATCCTTTTCATTCCATGCTATTGAATTGAAAACCCCTGATATTGCTTTAATATTGCGTTATACAGTAGAATTCAATCTAGTTACTGCACGGATGGTAATAGTTAAAAAAAAAAAAAGGGGGGGGGTGCCGAGGATGAGACGGATCTTTGAGAATGTTTTGAACTTTCTTAATGCAGCGAGAGCTATAAAGCTCTTCCAAAGAGGGGAGAGGGCAACCCATGATTCTCTGGGCAATGAGGTTAACCCTCTGGAGTGCTTTCCTATCTGCCACTGTGCAATTGGCAAACCATACACAGGTGCAGTAAGTTAAGATACTCTATGATGCAGTGTTAGAAGGTCACTTAGCTTTTGGTAATTCCTGTAGTTTATCCTGGACTCATGACCAAAATTGGTTTCTTGGTTGTTGAACAAAGTGGTCATTAAGGAAGATGTCACATGAGAGCTTGGCTCAATGGCTGCAATGCTGTATTCCTGGCTGTGGTTGTTCAGTGATTTCACGTGTCGTTAAGCAGACAAAAGTCCCAGGTAAGGAATGTGGGGCTGTCTGAAGTAAGCAGGAGAGGCCTTGTGATTCCCAGGCACAGGCCGCATTTGACCTAAGGGGCCCTGGAGGAGCTTAGACATGCTTTGGGACACGTTGCTTGGAAATGGTATGGAACATGCGGCGTTGAAAATGGCGCTAGGCTGCAAAGGCCTCCACTGTAGGGATTAAGGCCGCATTTCTCAGTGGTAGTGGTGACACTGGGGTGAAGCCCAGGCCTAGGGACAGTGGCAGATGGCTGAGAGTGCTGAAGGCTCCAGGCCTCCACTTAAGGCGCAGCTCAGCATTGCTGTCAGTCAGAGCTACTTTGCATGGCCGGGCTCAGGCTTCCAGGGGTGGCTGCAGCTGTGCACCCCACTTTAGTGGGTGGCTCCCCAATTTATGGAAGGCCTGCGCCTGTCTTCTCCCCTCCCGAGATGCCCCACGACCATTGCCTGCTCCTCCCCACACGTAAGGACCTCCAAGATCACTTCACGATTGCAACCAGGAGTGTCGGATGGCTGTTGTGGAGTGAAATGCTCCCGTGACCCCTCCCCTAACCACTGTGTCAGGGTTCCAACTCATGAACCCAAACAATTCAGCACTCTGAGACTTATGGCTTCCTCAAAGAACGGCTTTATTCAATATATCATTTTGGCACGAATGAACTTAAAACCAGCTCTGGCTGTTTCCCGTGCTTTCAGCATAATTAAACATTAGAGATCTCCACCCTTCCCTTGGGTCACAGGTCACATTGCCCAATTAGGTGCTCTGGCAACTACAGAAACAGAAGATATGTGAGGCAGGCTGGATCCGTTTCAGAGTTGACACACTGCGTCACTGAATGACCGAGGTTCCAGTCCCAACCATGGTCATACATTGAGGACATCTCATAGATATAGGGGATCCATCACTTTGCCTCAGGTGTACTGAGCACCCTACCCTGGGCAGAGGGTCAGACTGGAAAACCCTCAAGGTCCCTGCCAAGGATAAGATATTATGATTCTCTATGTGTCTGAAAGGGAAATATAATTCTTCCCTTCTTTTTCCTTTAAGAGCAGATGGAAGATTGTGACCAAAGATTTCTCTGGAAGACAACTATTAACAGATAATAGAAAATTAACACACGGCAGCAGCAGCCATAAAGCATGGAGCATGGGAAACTCTTTGATCCCCCATCAGATAAAAGCAGCACTCCAAAAAATCACCAAAAATCCCATGAATGCTCAGAGTGTGGGAAATCCTTTGCTCGCAGGTCCCTCCTTTTGACCCACAAGAAGGTCCATGTGGGAAGTGGATCCAGTGAAGGTTTGGAGGGTGAGAAATCCAACTCTGGAAATGAAGCAAAAGGTCTCAGAAGCTCCCCCAGACTAAAACCCTATAAATGTGTGGAATGTGACTTACGCTTTGGTCAAAAGTCAGACTTTCTTAGACATCAGAAAATCCACACTGGAGAGAAACGTCATCAATGTCTGGAATGCGGGAAATTTTTCTGTAGAAAAGGCACTCTCAGAATCCATGAGAGAATCCATACTGGGGAGAAACCTTACAAGTGTTGGGAATGTGGGAAGAGCTTTCCTCAGAATGCACAGCTTTGGTCCCATGGGAAGACACATGCAGGAATCAAATCTTACAAATGCTTTGACTGTGGAAAATGTTTCACCCAGAGTTCAGGTCTTCGTAATCATAATAAAACANCCCCCAGACTAAAACCCTATAAATGTGTGGAATGTGACTTACGCTTTGGTCAAAAGTCAGACTTTCTTAGACATCAGAAAATCCACACTGGAGAGAAACGTCATCAATGTCTGGAATGCGGGAAATTTTTCTGTAGAAAAGGCACTCTCAGAATCCATGAGAGAATCCATACTGGGGAGAAACCTTACAAGTGTTGGGAATGTGGGAAGAGCTTTCCTCAGAATGCACAGCTTTGGTCCCATGGGAAGACACATGCAGGAATCAAATCTTACAAATGCTTTGACTGTGGAAAATGTTTCACCCAGAGTTCAGGTCTTCGTAATCATAATAAAACACACACAGGGGAAAAAAATGAAAAGTGCCTCGAATGTGGGAAATATTTTTCCAAAAAATCAATCCTGCTGCGACATCAGAAACGCCACACTGGAGAGAGACCCTATGAATGTCCAGAATGTGAGAAACGATTTGTGGATTCTTCTGAACTTCAGAGACACCAGAAATGGCACAAAGGGGAGCTGCCCCATAGATGTGGGGAGTGTGGGAAATGTTTTGTTACGCCAGCCCATGTTCAGATTCATCAGAGAATCCACACGGGGGAGAAGCCCTACAAATGTGAGGAGTGTGGGAAATGCTTTTCCCAAAAGCAACACCTCGGACGCCATCAGAGGTTCCACACAGGAGAGAAGCCATACAAATGCGAGGAATGTGGAAAATGCTTTGTAGATAAGAGAGGCCTTTGTAGTCATCATAAAACCCACACAGGGGAGAAACCGCATCAATGCAATGACTGTGGAAGATTTTATACCACCTCATCGGCCCTTAAATCTCATGTGAAAATTCACACAGGGGAAAAAGATTACAAATGTTTGGACTGTGGGAGAGCATTTGCTCATTCTTCTTCCCTTCTAAGTCACAGCCGAATCCATACAGGAGAGAAACCTCACAAATGCTCCAAGTGTGACAAATGTTTTGCTCGGAAAGATTCTCTTGTGCTGCATCAGCGAATCCACACTGGAGAGAAACCATATAAATGTCTGGAATGTGGGAAATGTTTTGCCCATAATTCATCACTTCACTGGCATACACGAAATCACACAGGAGAGTAGCCTTACAGAGTGTGAGAAACCTTTTTATAGTAAATCAAAGCTAGAAAAGCACCAGAAAGTACTTAGCAGAGATAAATCTCTTCAGCTGTGAACAATGTTGGGAACCCTTTTTTTTTTCAACATTCACATCTCAATATTTGACAGGAACTTCGCACAGTGATAGAAGGGAAATCGTACAATTGTTTGGTTTGGGGAAAATGTTTTTCCTCCTGAAGGAACCTTAAATAACATCAGGGAGTACACAATGAGGCAAAAGGGTGTAAATGTTGGAATTGTGAGAATATCTTACTTGCATAGTCGCATTAGTAACTTATCAGAGTGGTTACACCAGAGAGTTATAAGTATGTGGGGAGTAGATATAATGTTTTGCAGAGCACAGGAAGTCCTGGACTTGGGACCCCAACTTGGAATGGATTTCTGGTCATAGGTTCCTTCAGTCGTAAGTCAAAACCAGGTACTTGTCTTAATTTTTACTGGATGATATTGATCCATGAGGAGAACTGAAAAGTTAGAGGGAGAAAATGGGGTGAAGGATGAATGTGGTAAAGTTTTGATGTTGAATCTACTGGCTGAGGATGAGAAGGAAAAGTTTGTTTTCCCTACTATTTTTTTGGGGGGGGGGATTTTTTTCCTTTTTTTGTGTTTTTTCATATATTCACGTTATTTTTACTAACTTTCTTTCTGTGCATATAATCCTTAATAAAAGCATTGTTCAAAATAACCAGAGGCCTTTTTCAAGAGATGGGCTGGGCGGATCAAAGCGGCCAAGATGGGAGTCAGATTGTGCCATCCTGGCCAGCCAAAGTGGGGTGAGAAAGTGGCTCTTGTGCCTCCCCTGGATCAGGAAATGGGCTGCGGGGAGGAGGTAGAGGAGGAAGGCCGTCAGGGAGTCCAGGGCCCATGGTTCCCAGCAGCTACTAGAGGAGGGAGCCACGCTTCTCAGAGGAGAGGCCGGAAACCCATCGCAAGAGGCTACCGGAAGATGCCCCCTAGAGGAGAAATGGGGAATTATCAGTCCCAGGAAGATCCACCCTTGGTGGGGGGAGGGAGACTGGAGGGGGGAGGAAAATGAGGGGAAAGGTCGGGGCGTGAGGAATGTTTCAAATCCCCCCCTTCCATTTCACAGGCACCCCCAAAATCACACAAGAGAGTGGTTTTACAAGGGTGCAGAGTGAGAGAAACCTTTTCAATGTAAATCAAATCTAAAAAGGCATCAGAAACAATCAAGCAAAAATGCATAAATCTGGCTCAGAAAGCAGGAGCGCTGGTCACTGACCAGAGTGAAAAAAGAAAAGAAAAAAGTTACAAGTGTTGGGGATGGAGTGGAGATCCTTTTTGGCAGAGCACACTTAGTCCTTAACCTACAATCACAGCTAGAAACGGATTCCTGGTCACAGGTTTGTACAATTCTGGGTTCTGGCGTCCATATGACCGAATCACATTTTATGACATTTTTTTGTAGTCATTAAGCAACAAGGAGTCTATAAAGCAAATCTGGTTGTAAAAGCCAGCCGGTTGCCAAGTGCTCACGATGTGGTGGTCACATAACGTGGAGGGGGTAGGTGAGAATGACATTTTACAATGGCCAGAATTGTTTTATGGACCCTCAATGCTTGCCATAAGTTGAGGACTTCCTGCAATGAAATCTTGATAAACCTTGGAGCAATTGCAAAAGGGGATCATTGTATAAATACATGGAACATTGCAAAATATCGACTTTCCTGAGATCTCCGGAAGTCCTGAACGATGCACAACTAAAAGGAAATGGTGCGTTTGGTGTGTGAGAAATGTTTTTCTGGACTGTCTACCTGGGTCTGCAGGTAAAAATGCCCTCCAGAAAACCTCCAGGTGGTCTGATGGCTTGGAGACGCTTTCCGGATGACAAATTGCATGAGAGCTTGGTGTGTGGAAAAGCTCAGTCTGTTGCTTGAAATGAGACAATGGTTGTCCTGCATTTGTGGGTCCCCTGAGAGAAATCTTTGTAGCTTAGAAAAGGCTTTATCCTGAAATCTTCCCCAAAAAAACAAAAGCAGGACATAATTGTTTCAAAGTGAGAAAAAAGCTCCTTGGGCTGTTTTTATTAAATGAAGCTTGTCATCTTTTTAATTTGATCTGTCAGAAAAGGTGTTGCGTCTTCTGCTTTCGCTGGGGGTTGGACTAGATGACCTACAAGGTCCCTTCCATCTCTTACCTGTTAATTTAGATTCTATTTTCATTCCTGTATCATTCTGTATTCATTCCTATTTTCATTCCTTTCATTCTTGTTATTTCATCATTATTCATACACCATGTTACATTAAATATTATTCTTGCTTATTTCTGTTCATTCAGAACCAATTACTGAATTTTCAAGAGATGTCACTTCAAATAGTTTAAATTTAATGCAAGGTTTTTGTGGGATTCATTGGCTTCACTAAATGAGACCTACCTTAACTCATCACTTGCTTTTATTGGTTAATTCTCTCCTTCTCCTCTGTCCTCCATCAAATGGCATCTCCTCCCCAGCCCAATGCAGCCTAATGTTCTCCTAGCTGTTTTCCTTGGGAAATGGTCTTTTCCCGCTTGAGCCCCTAGAAATCCTTTGTGACATAGTTGCTGGTGGGCTGAGAAGCTGCCCGGCTCCTACTGGCTACTTCAGGGGGGCTTCTGGAATCTCACTGCTCCCGGTGAGCCCCTTGATCCGGACACCGGGTTCCCCAGAGGCGCCTGGTATCCAGAGGCTCCTCAAATCTGAGGGAGGCTCTTCCTCTTCATGGATTTAAGGCTCCTTGGAAAGAAGGTCCAGTCCTGGGATACACGGAAGGTCAACTGGAAATAGGGAAAAGGGGCCGTTCTGCTATTTCATGCTGTCAATCCCTCCACCCCACCCCACCCCCCAATGGGCCCCCCTGTGAGCATTCAGCCCCTCCTGCCAACAAAGGGGGCTTCATTGTTCGTGGCCCCTCCTGTGGGGGTCTCTGCCATCTTCCCTTCTCAGCTCAGGTGAGAGAGGCTGAGTTTGGGTCAGTTCCCCGCTTTCAGCCAAGGGCTCATCTGGCACATCTGGAGGGCAGAAGCAGCCCTGGAGGGTCCCTGCAGGCCGTCCTCGACCTGTGACCGTATCAGAGTTTCGATGGACCCCATCCACAGAAGGTATTCCCGACCCGGATCCATCATGCTCCGAGACTCACTTAAGGTTGAAAGTCGAGGACCAGCTGTTTCTATTNCCCTCCACCCCACCCCACCCCCCAATGGGCCCCCCTGTGAGCATTCAGCCCCTCCTGCCAACAAAGGGGGCTTCATTGTTCGTGGCCCCTCCTGTGGGGGTCTCTGCCATCTTCCCTTCTCAGCTCAGGTGAGAGAGGCTGAGTTTGGGTCAGTTCCCCGCTTTCAGCCAAGGGCTCATCTGGCACATCTGGAGGGCAGAAGCAGCCCTGGAGGGTCCCTGCAGGCCGTCCTCGACCTGTGACCGTATCAGAGTTTCGATGGACCCCATCCACAGAAGGTATTCCCGACCCGGATCCATCATGCTCCGAGACTCACTTAAGGTTGAAAGTCGAGGACCAGCTGTTTCTATTGATTGATTCTCAAATACAGAAACCAGCTGCCTCCCAAGTCCCTTTCTTTGCCCTGTTGGGGAAACCTCTATGCCGTAAGTCGAGGACTACCCGGAATAAACCACTGATCCAACCTTGGGGGCCTTTGCAAAAGGGGATCAGTGCAATCAAAGGCAATGCATTGGATGGTGTCCCCCTGTCTTGCAAACACAACTCTGAAGAGGGACTCGCAACTCTCAAGCCAAAAGGAAGCAAACCAAAAGTCAAATCAGGCACCTGAGACAAACCCACAAACGCCCCCAAACTCTCATCCTCCTCCGTCCCTGTCCTGTAGTGTCCCAGAAGGGGGGGGGGAGCCTGCAGGGACCCCCAGGAGAGGGTCTTCCCCAGGGCAGGGGCTGCGAGAGAAAAGCTCCACTTCCTGGGTCCCCCGCTAGGGGGCAGATATTGTCCCGCCCCCCGCTCCCAATCTGGGTTCATGACCAGTTTTCCAACGGTTGGTTTGTCTCGCTCCTTCGGCGGCTTCCGGCCAAAGGGAGCCAGGACCACGCCCACCGCCTTTCATCGGCTCCGAGGCGCTTTCGGAGCACGTGGTCCCGGCTGGGGGAGGGAGAGGAGGCGGGGCTTCAAGGCGAAGGCGGCGCCGGAGCCCGAGAGAACAACGCCCCAAGCCCCGCCCCCGCCTCTCTCCCCTCCCCCTCCCTGGGTCTCCGCTTCCCTCCGCGGTTCCCGCTTTTGCCTTGGAGGCGGCGGCGCCGGATCCCGCTCGGGGCAGGTGGGGCTGCTCTCCCTCCGGCCTCCCTCCT
>BHEV01035861.1:0-16446 GCA_004319985.1 Emydocephalus ijimae
AAGACACAAGCCTGAAGATGATGAATGAGACTTCATCGAAACGTTGCCTAGATACTTCCAATCTTACGCGGGAGAAAACCTTTGTTCGGGTATTTTCCCATGTCATTGTAGTTGTGCTTTTAAAGTTGTAGCAACGTTTCAGCAGAATCTCATTTGCCATCAGCCTGACTCACAGACTGACTCACAGACAACCCTAATACACAAGCCTGAAGAGAGGTGAAACAGAACACATACACACACACATATATATATTCTCTGAGGTTCTCACGGGTATTTGTATGTGGATCTTTGGTTATTTGGGTTTTCTCCTGCATAAAATTGGAAGTATCTAGGCAACGTTTCGATGAAGTCTCATTCTGAGATTTACTCTGAGAAGCACAGAGCTGAAGACCAAGCTTGAAGATGATGAATGAGACTTCATTGAAATGTTGCCTAGATACTTCCAATTTTACGCAGGAGAAAACCCAAATAACCAAAGATCCATATATATATATAATTTCTGTCTGTCTGTCTGTCTGTCTGTCTGTCTGTCTGTCTGTCTGTCTGTCNCTTTGCTGCCCACCTCAGACTCAGGAACCTCTGCCCTTCCCTTTGATCTCCCAAGTACTCACCGACCTCAGAATGGAGAAACTTCCAGGATAATAGGTGCCGTTGACACACGACTTGCATTTTCGCCTCTGTGTGCAGAGAGAAGGAGAAAAGTTGGCCTAAAACGCCTCGGTAGCAAAAGGTGGCTTAAACACCCCCGTCCTCTGGAATGGGGGAGGGTCTCCTCTTGAGGAGAGGATTGGATTAGAAGACATTTCCCAATCCAGCTGTCTGACTACAACTCCCATCCTCTCTTCAGGCTGAGATTAGTAGAAATGAATAAACCCCTTCCAGATCAGTCCAGGAAGGAAACAATCTCCTTCCCTTCTGGTATTGATGATGTTCCCTAGGTGGGTCATGAAACATCTGCAAGGAAACAACCCAACCCAGAGGCCCCAAGGACTCCATAGTTCTCTTCCCCCCTCCCCCTCCTCTTCCTCCTTCTCTGATTCCTCCTCCTATTTCTTTTTTCCTCCTCCTCCTCCTTCCCTTCCTCCTTTCTCTCCTCGTCCCCCTCCTCCTTCTCCCCCTCCCCCTCCTTCTCTCCATAAACCCTCCTCTTTTCTAGCATTGAAGGTGTTTGTTTGTTTGTTTGTTTGTTTGATTATTTGATTTGTCAATCACTTACAAGGTAATAGGTATAAGGATAAACATAGTTATGAATACATCGATACATATAAGAAAAATAAAAGAAACAATAGGACAGGGACAGGAGGCACATTGGTGCACTTATGCACGCCCCCTACAGGCCTCTTAGGAAGGGGGTGAGGTCAATAGTAGACAGTCTGAGGTTAAAGTTTTTGGGATTTGGGGAAGAAACCACAGAGTTAGATAGAGGATTCCAGACATTGACCCCCTCTCTGTTGCTGAAGTCGCATTTCCTGCAATCAAGTTTGGTGCAATTAACCTTCAGTTTATATCTATTGTTTGCTCTTGTGTTGTTATGGTTGAAGCTGAAGTATTCATTGACAGGTAGGATATTGCAATGTGTCATTTTATGTACCATACTTAGATCAGACTGAAGACGGAGTAATTCAAGGTTTTCTAGGTCTAGAATTTCAAGTCTGGTGGCATAAGGTATTCTGCAACGAGGAGTGGAGAACTCTTCTTGTGAAATATTTCTGGACTTTCTCAACTGTGTTAATATCAGATACATGATATGGGTTCCAGACTGATGAGCTGTATTCAAGTATTGGTCCAGCAAATGTTTTGTATGCTCTAGTAGTTAGTAGTGTGATATTACCAGAGAAAAAGCTACGTAGGATTAGGTTAACAATTCTTAATGCCTTTTTGGCTATGTAGTTACTATGTAGTTACTAGTTTGGTCATGAAACATGTTAAAAAGAAAACCAAGCTCACAGATCACTAAGGACCCCACATCCTTCCTCCTATTCCTCCTTGTCCTCCTCTCTGCAACCCCCCTCCCTTCTAGTACTGTTATCTAGTTGGGTCATGAGACGTCTGCAAGGAAACCAGCCACTCAGAGAGCCCCAAAGATCTTCCTCCTCCTCCTCCTCCTCCATTCCACAAACCCTCCTTCCCTTCTAGCACTGATGAAGTTACCTAGCTGGGTCATGAAACGCCTGCAATCCAAACTTGGCTTGCCGTCTAAGCTGAAACTATAAAACTTGGGTTTCGTGAAGGAAACGTTCGAAATACAAATGGAGATGTTTCGCTGCGGAACATCAGTAGGTGATGAGTTTCCCATGACTTACAAGTGCTGAGGATTCGTACCCAATTCGGAGCTGAGCTCGGATTTTCTGCTCTTCCCTCTCTACTCATCGCTCGTATGTTCTCATCCCCCCTCTCCTTTGGACGCCACCCCCGAACGAGCTCACCTTCTTCACCTGAGGGGCAGTTGCCCCCAGAGCCAGGAGGACACCCAAGATCAGCCAAACGTTCTTCATTCTCGGTGTTTGTTTCTCTGCTCTTTGTCCTCCGAAGTGAGAGAGGCCATGTGACGTTGTCCCTCCCCTGGTTTGGCTCCAATCTCTTCCTCCCATCGATGGGAGTCTGGCCGGAGGAAGAGCTGTTGACCTTCGGGGATTGGTCACTGGACAGCAAACCAAGGGACCGTTGCCCACTTGGTCAAAGCAAACTGATTCAAATGTAAACGGACCTCACATGGTGTAGAGGTTGTTTGTGGTTTCTCAAAGGTTTACTGAGAAACATAGAATAACTCTTGGAATACTTTTTGTGGGAATGTATCTTTGTGCAACAACTACAGCAGTATTCAGCCAGTAGATGGCAGTGTTTACAAGGTTGGCTCTGTTGTACTAAGTAGAGTTTCAAGCAGTTAAGCAATAAGGCACATGGTGACGGTTCTGTTTGTTTGGTCTGTGGTGCTATATATCCTATAAACAGAATTTCTAACAAGAACGGAGTTGGAAGGAAGCTTGAAGATCTTCTAATCCAATTCCCTGCTCAGGCAGCAGAACATTACAGTATGACAGAGTTGGAAGGGACCTTGGAGGTCATCTAGGAGGCGTTTACAGAATGACAGAGTGGGAAGGGACCTTGGAGGTCGTCTAGTCCCACCCCCTGCTCAGGCAAGGTGACCATTCAAGAATGAAAGAATCACAAATTCTGGTGGCAAGCAGTTCCCCTGGTTAATTGTCCTCCCTGTTGGGAAATTTCCAGGTTTTCCCCTGCTTACAATCAATTGTCTACCAACCATTCAAAGTTTCCACAGCACTGGAAAAAAGTGACTTATGGCTAAGTCCTCACCATTTCATTGCAGCCTCCTCACAATTCAGTATAGCCACACAAACAGTATTCGAGGGGCTGCCCCAAAGGATGGTGGGGGGTCAACCTCTTCTCCAAAGCCCCCGAAGGCCGGACAAGAAGCAACCGATAGAAACTAATCCAGGAGAGAAGCAACCTGGAACTGAGGAGAAACTTCCTGAGAGTGAAGACAACTAATCAGTGGAACAGCTCGCCACCAGATGTGGCTGCTCCATCAATGGAAGTTTTTAAGGAGAGACTTGTCTGAAATGGCAAAGGGTCTCCTGTTTGAGTAGGAGGCTGGACTAGAAGACCTCCAAGGTGCCTTCCAGCTTTTCTTCTCTATTCTATTTTCTTCTCTATTTTCTATTTTCTTCTCTTCAAGTATTTTATCCTATTCTCTTTTCTCTTCTCTTCTCCTCTTCCCTTCTCTATTTTATCTTCTCTTCTTTTTCTTCTCCCTCCCCATCTCTGTTCTGTTCTATTCTCTATTTTCTCTTCTCTTCTCCTATTCTATTTATTCTCTATTTTCTCTTCTCTTTTCTTCTCCTCCCCTCTCCACTGCTGTGCTGTTCTGTTCTCTTCTCCTCTCCACTTCTATCATTTCTATTCTATTCTCTATTTTGCCTTCTCTTCTCTTCTCTTCTCTTCTCTTCTCTTCTCTTCTCTTCTCTTCTCTTCTCTTCTCTTCTCTTCTCTCCTATTCTATTCTATTCTATTCTATTCTATTCTATTCCCTATTCTATTCTTTCTAAATTCCATTCCATTCTTCATTGCTCTTCTCTTCTCTTCTCTTCTCTCCTATTCTATTCTATTCTATTCTATTCCCTATTCTATTCTTTCTAAATTCCATTCCATTCTTCTCTTCTCTTCTCTTCTCTTCTCTTCTCTTCTCTTCTATTCCCTATTCTATTCTTTCTAAATTCCATTCCATTCTTCATTTCTCTTTCTTCTCTTCTCTTCTCTTCTCTTCTCTTCTCTCCTATTCTCTTCTATTCCCTATTCTATTCTTTCTAAATTCCATTCCATTCTTCTCTTCTCTTCTCTTCTTTTCTCTTCTCTCCTCTCCTCTTCTCTCCTATTTTCTCCTCTCCTCTCCTCTCCTCTCCTCTCCTCTCCTCTCCTCTCCTCTCCTATTCTATTCTATTCTATTCTATTCTATTCTATTCTATTCCCTATTCTATTCTTTCTAAATTCCATTCCATTCTTCATTTCTCTTCTCTTTCTTCTCCTGGTCAGCAGACCGACTTTTCTTCTTATTTCTCATGATTTCCCTCCCCCCCAAAAAAACACCAAGAGGTCAGTCTGAGCTGCCTTCCAACCCCCACGCCTCACCCTTTCCTGTTGTGTGAAGTGAAAGCGGAACGCCTCCAGCAGATTTCTGACCATCGCTCCACTCCAGCGGCGGGACAGCTGTTGAGAGCCGCAGCTGCGAAGGGCAGGGAAGGTAAGAAGGGTGGGGGAGGGAGGCCCAAGAGTGGGGAACAGGGAAGCGGGGAGGGCGGGGGGGGGACAGAGACAGTGAGAGAAAATGGGATGGGGGGAAGGGAGGGAGGAGGAGGAGGCTTCTCTGGAAGATTGTGTGTGTGTGTGTGTGTGTGTGTGTGTTGTGTCGAGTTGGGTTAAAGTGCTTGAATTTTCATCCTGTTTACAAGGACGGCGGGGCGGGGGAGTGGGAGACAGACCAGGCCGCCTCCCGCTCTCCCCGTTGCAAATCCATCCGTTAATTAATTACAACGTGCTAATTTGCTTCCCCCTCCCCTCTTCTTGGGGCACCGTTGGCTCGGAACCTTTTGCAGCCTTCACGCTTGCAGCCTTATCGGTCAGGGACAGAAGGCCGAGGGCTGCATAATCTTTAAGAACAGAACAGAACAGAACAGAACAGCATAACGGAGTGTAGGTCCTCTAGTCCGACCCCTTGTTTGAGCAGCAGACCCTACACCATCTTAGACAAGTGGGTGGCCAGTCTCTTCTTGAAAGCCTCCAGTGATAGAGCCCCCCCCAAATTTCTGGTGGCAAGCAGTTCCACTGGTTAATTGTCCTCCCTGTCAGGAAATTCCACCTGAATTTCAGGTTGCTTCTCTCCTTGGTTAGTTTCCATCCGTTGCTTCTTGTCCTGCCTTCTGACTCCCTCATCTTTATCAGTCTCCTCCCCTTACATAACTAAAAATTGGACAAAAAATCCTACAAATTAACAATGGCAAATTAACAAAGAAAATCTCTACAAAATTGTTCTATTGTTGGCATCTAGCACCAAGGAGATTGGCCAGAATTTACCCAAATCTGAACCCAATATGTTGGAAATGCAAAAAGAAATGAGGCACCTTCTTTCATATGTGGTGGTCGTGTTCTAAAGCAAAGAAATTTAGGAATAAAATAAAGATTTGACTGCAAGACTTAATTGGCTTAAAAATAGAACTTAAGCCTGGAATGTTCTTATTGGGGTTAATCAGAGGTAAATACAAGAAAGATGTTGAATATGCAATAATATATATACTAACAACAGCTAGAATAACGTATGCCCAAAATTGGAAATTAGAGAGTAGTCCCACAGATAATATCATTATAAAAAAAATTATGGATTGTGCAGAAATGAATACATTTACAATGGAATTGCAGGAGAAGGAAGAAAAAGAATATTATACAGTTTGAGAAAAAATGTATGTTTGGTTAGATAATGTAAAATGTAAACGTAAATGATGTATATAAATGTAAATGAATATGGAAAAGTCAATGCCACAACTTACTGCAAAAATTGTATATATGGTTTGTTTTTGAAAGTGTAAAAATTTAATAAAATTTTCTTTTAAAAAAGACTACACATAGTTAAAAGCCTTCCTATCCATATTTAACAAAAACAAAACAAAACACCACATACTATAAATATTCCAGATGTGGAAATTGATCTGTGTAATAATCAAAGCTTAATTTGATTAATTGTTCCAACTCTTCTAGGTTGGATCTCTCCTTCGTTAGTTTCCATCCATGACTTCTTGTCCTGCCTGCTTTGGAGAATTGACCTTCTCTTCCTTGGGGCAACCCCTCAAATATTGCAAAACTGTCAAATACTGTCAATCAATCAACCTTGTAGATGACCCCCATTCTCTCACGGACCTCAGAGTACTCCTATCAAAAAGATCTAAGCACCAGAGATCACTCCGGAAATATAGAATTGGTAACCAGAGCAGGGGTCTTTTGGACCTCAGGGACCACCAAACTCATAATTTTAAATCCCCCAACAAGACTGCAGGAAAATTCCCCACCCCATTTTCCTACCAATCAATCGTTCTTTATTTGGGATCACATGATACCTTCTCCAGCTCCGTCCTCAGGGAGAGAGAGAGAGAGAGAGACTTTTGGCTACATGCAAGGAAAGCAGCAGAAGCCGCAGAAGTCTTTCTTTCTCTCCCCCCAAACTCCACCAGAAATGTGTCTTTGTGAGACTTGTCATGCTGACACAGCCTCTTGGAGCAGGAGGCCTTGCAGGGTCCCAAAGGCTCATTTCTGGTGGAGTTTGGGGAAGAGAAAGAAAGGCTTTTGTTGCTTTCCTAGCGTGCCAAAAGCAGAAGAAGAAAGAAGTGGGAAGAAGCAGCCCGGTGGCCAGGCCAGGCGTGTGGGGCAAGTGGAGTGAATCTCTCCCCCCCTGCCCTTTCCCTCCTCCCCTCACTACCTCCTGTTGCTTGCAATGCAAGCCTTGTGTTCCCGCAGGCCGTGTGGGCGGCGCAACCTTGTCTTCCTGGGCAGCCTGGATTAATTGCTTTGGGGGGATGACATTTCTCTGAAGACCACCAAAATCTTCTTGCAGACCACCAGTGGTCCCCAGCCCACTGGTTGGCAACCACTGAACTAGAGCATACAAAACCTTTCCTAGACCAATACTCGAATACAGCTCATCTGTCCGGAATCTGCACTGTATATTGGATATTAATATGGTTGAGCGAATCCAGAAGTATTTCACGAGAAGAGTAGTACACTCCTCTACTCGCAACAGAATACCCTACATCAGGGGCCGCCAACCTTTTGGACCTCAAGGACCACCAAATTCATAATTTTAAATCCCAGGGAACACTAACCGGTTCTGTGGGCATGGCCTAATTTGTGGGCATAGCTTTGGTGATCATGTGACTGGCTGGGCATGGCTTGTATGTAAATATTATAAATATTTATATAAATATTGATCCTTTTATAAAAAAGAGCAACTTTTACCCCAAATCAGGCAAAACAGGCAGGCAGATTCAGTTGCTCACAGAATCATTCAGTGATCTATCTATCTGCCATCGGCTAGCTCAGCCTGTCACATAAAATTTGCTTGCTGTGAGTCTGCACTGAATAATAGAACCTTCAGTCCTAAGGGAGCTTTGGCTGTGCTTAAAAGCAGAGCCAAAGATCTAAAGACTAGCTAGAAAGCAAGAAATCCAACCATTTCCTGCTTCCTAGCTAATGTAAATCTCCCAACACAGCAGAACAGCTGATGGTCGGAAAAAGGAAAAATAGCAACTTAGCAGACAAATTTGCTGGGTAAGGAGTGAGTAAGTGGGGAGGGTTCCCGCAGGCCATATAGGCGGGGCAACCTTGTGTTTCTGCGCAGCCTGGATTAATTGCTTTGAGGAGGGGGTGCTCTGGAGGTGAGATTTCCCTGCGGTCCACCAAAATTTTCTCGTGGCCCACCAGTTGGCAACCACTGCCCTATATCACCAGGCTTGAAATTTTGAGGCTTGGACAACCTAGAAGTGTGCCGCCTACCGTTGAACTTAAGCGTAGCACACAAAATTATCTGCTACAATGTCCTGTCAGTCAATGACTTCAGCTTCAACCACAACATTACAAGAGCACACAACAGATACAAAATCAACATAAACCACTCCAAACTCGATTGCAAGAAGCACAACTTCAGTCTCCGAGGGGGTCAATGCCTGGAATGCCCTCCCTGACTCTGTTGTTACATCCTCTAACCCCCCACTCCTTTAACCTCAAACTATCCACTATTGACCTCACCCCATTCCTTTTTAAAAGAAAACAATTTTATTTCTGTTTTCACAAAACACAGAAAAATAAAACATCTCTTTTTAGTGAACAGCTTGGTTCCAGGTTTTCAAATCTCCATACAGATATAAGCTCAGTTACATATTCATCTTTCATATTCAATTTCATATCTTATCACTAAATATTCTTTATTAATTTTTCCCCTCAGACTTATCTTATAACAACTTAACCCCATTCCTAAGGGGCCAGTAAGGGGCCTGCATAAGTGCACCATCGTGCCTACCATCCCTGTCCTATTGTCCCCATTTATTTGTACCTATTTCGTGTATTTTTACTCATGTTTATTCTTATACTTGTTTATACTTTGTAAGCGATTGACAAATCAAATAAATAAAATAAAATAAAGACTGCTATCTTGTTCCCCTAGTTCTTCTTGTCTAGACTGGCCAAACCCAAATCCTACAACCTTTCTTATGTTTTAGCCTCCAGACCTTTAATCATCTTACTTGTGCTTCTCTGCATTTCCTCCCCCCCCCCACCAAAGTCTCAATATCTTCTTTTGGAAATGTGGGGACCAAAATTGGATGTGGGATTCCAGGTGTGGCCTTACAAAGTGAGCAATAAATCAGCGAATACCTGGAGGCAAACAAAATCATAACCAGAGCCAACATGGGTTTGTTGCAAACAGATCATGCCAGACAAATCTTACTGCATTCTTTGCAATGGTGGGATTCAAAATTTTTTTACAACTGGTTCTGTGGGTGTGGCTTTGTGGGCGTGGCGTGCAGGGGTGGGATTCAAATTTCTTAATAACTGGTTCTGTGAGCGTGGCCTAATTTGTGGGTGTGGCTTGGTGGTCATGTGACTGACTGGGCATGGCTTATATGTAAATATTGTAAATATTTAGTTTTTTATTTAAAAAAGAGCAACTTTTACCCAAAATCAGACAAAGCAAGCAGGCAGGTGGAGTTGCTCGCAGAATCACAGATTCACTCAGAGATCTATTTTTCTGCAATTGGCTACCCGAGTCTGCACTGAAAAATAGAAGCTTCAGTCCTAAGGAAGATTCAGCTCTGCTTTTAGATTACTTGGAAAGCAAGAAATCCAACAATTTCCTGCTTTCTAGCTAATCTAAATCTCCTGGCACAGCAGAACAGTTGATGGTCGGGGGGGGGGAGAAATAACAACTTAGCAGGCAGGTTTGATGGTGCGCATGCCAGGTAAGGAGTGAGTGGACGGGGCAGGGAGGGGCAGCGCCAGCCAGTGGGACAATTTGCCAGTTCTCTGAACTGGGCAGCATCATAACAACCAGTTCTATAGGACAAGTCTGACCAGATAGAACTCCACCTCTGGTGGCATGGCTTGGTGGGCATGGCAGGGGAAGGATACTGCAAAATCCCCATTCCCTCCTCACCTCACTAACCTGCTTTCCAGCTCTGTTCTCCTGTGCAGGGCAATCAAAGAAGTCCCAGCCAATCAGCTGGGACTCAGGAGGCAGAGAATAGATGGGGGCGGGGCTAGCCAGAGGTTGGATTTGATGGTTCTCTGAACTATTCAAAGCTTCCACTACTGGTTCTCCAGAACCAGTCAGAACATGCTGAATACTTCCTCTGCTTCTTTGACAAAGGCATTAAATTCCTGGACCCAGCAAAGACTCTGGATGAAATTGACTTGGACTTCAGTAAGGCATTTGACAAAGTAGACCATAATTTTCTTCTTGGTATGCTAGAAAAAGGTGGGATTGACAGCATCACCACCAGATGGAGGGGTAATTATCTGACAAACCATAATCAGTGAGTAGTCCTTAATGGTCCTACATCTACATGGAAGGAAGTAAGCAGTGGGGTGCCACAAGGTTCCGTCTTAGGCCCAGGATTCTCCAATATCTTCAGAAATGCCTTGGTTGAGACAGTAGAAGGGGAGTTCATCAAATCTGGAGAGGACACTAAGCTAGTAGGAGTAGCCAACACCCCAGAAGACCAGCTCAGGATCCAAAAGGCTCTTTGACAGACTTGAACCTGGGGCCCTATCCACCAAAATGAAATTCGATAGCGGGAAAAGTAAGATACTACATTTAAGGAAGAAAAACCAAATGCAGAGTTATAGAATAGTTATTGTTATAGAATAGATGGTCTCTGGCACAACAGTAGTAGCTGTGAGAGGGGCCTTGGACTCCCAGTGGACAATCACTTAAATATAAACCTGCAGTGTGCAGCAGCAGCCCAAAACCCAATGCAATCCTAAGTTGCATTAATGGAGGGATACAATCGAGATCACGGGAGGTACTAATACCACTCTATAAAGCCTTAGTAAGGCCACACCTAGAGTACTGCATCCAGTTTTGGTCACCAGACTATAAAAAAGATGTTGAGACTCTAGAAAGAGTGCAGAGAAGAGCAACCAGGATGATGAGGGGACTGGAGACTAAAACATATGAAGAAGGGTTGCAGGAACAGGGCCTGGCTAGTCTAGTGAAGAGAAGGACCAGCGGAGACAGGAGAGCATCTTCCAATATTTGAGGGGCTGCCACAGAGAGGAGGAAGGGGTCAAGCTATTTTCTAAAGCACCTGAAGGCCAGACAAGGAACAATGGATGGAAACTGATTGAGGAGAGATTCAACCTGGAAATAAGGAGGAATTTTCTGACAGGGAGAATAATCAACCCATGGAACAGAAATTGCCTTCAGAAGTTGTGGGAGCTTCATCTCTGGAGGCTTTCAAGAAGAGACTGAACTGCCATCTGTCAGAAATGTTGTCAGGTCTCCTGCTTGGGCGGGGGGGTCGGACTAAATGACCTACAAGGTCTCCTACCAACTCTGTTAATCTGTTAACAGAGTTCCCCAGCAGCCATGCCACCTAAGGAATTGTGGATGTTGAAGTCCACCAGTCTTACAAAGTGGCCCAAAGATGATTAGGGAGAGAATTGGAACTGGAGAATGTGATGGATGACACCCAGCCCATAATTGGAGAATGTGATGGATGACACCCAGCCCGTGATTGGAGAATGTGATGGATGACACCCAGCCCATAATTGGAGTTGGCTTGAGAATCATGATTTAATTAGGGCAATTGCTGGAAACCTGACAGCAAGTCAACTGTGGCATACTTTTTTTTTTATGACAACTACTAAAACAGGCCTAGGAATGTTTTATGAGTTGACAATAGGATTTCCTGCTTGAGCAGACGGATGAACTAGAAGACCTCCAAGGCCCCTTCCAAGGCTGTTATTCTCTTGTTCTCTTTTTTTCCTGCAGGGTAGCAGAGGTGTTAGCGACATGCAGGAGCCCAGCATGGCCCAGACTGAAGACACCATCGAGACCCCAGCCCTGGGACGACCCTTCCAGCTGGGAATGCTGTACAACTGCCATAAAGATGCCCTCATTCCATGTAAAGGAGCTGGAGGAGGAACTGATGGGTGAGCATCCCCTGCAAAAAAACTTGGGAGGAAGGCAGGCCATTGGGCACTTCGATTTTCATGTCTCCAAGCTCCTGGGGCAGCAGTTAAACACTACAAAGGCTTCCATGCAAAGTTAGTTTATTGGATTTTATTAGGCATCCTCAAAGTATAACTCACAGTTATGTTGAGATTCATCTAATGTGCAACCTTTGCCTCAATAGTTGCCTCAATAGTATGAAAAAATGGCGCTCTTCATCCATAGTATTATAGCAAAGGAAATCTCCCGTTTGATGCTGAGGTCCAGGAAAGAATGCCCCAAAAACTCCCCCAGCCCAACCAGAGATCAAGTCAGTGACCAATCAGGATTACAGATGCGACCATGTGACATGGACTATATCTCCCAAGAGGCTTTAACTACATTCCCCATGAAGCATTCCCTTAATGGGGCAGCTCTCATTCCTAACCTATGTACTGTCTAACCAGCACATCAATCAATGCACAGTCTCAGCTCAAGACTCCTGGACACACAACCTTCTGGTAGGGGGTTAGCTGGGTAGGACATCCTCTGTGGGAATGCGTATCCATCCCTTGGCCATGCCCAGAGAAGGTCCAGCCCTCGCTTAGCAAACACAAGGTGGGTTTCCTTCCCAAAATTGAAGACACTAACTTGTTTGGAAAAGGGCTAAAATAAAAGGCAGTTGAGATCCCACCCCATCGCCCCAGAGTTGTAAAGCAAAGGGCATTAATTCCCATACTGTGCTGCTGGGGTCTTTCCTATGGGCAGGTCTGCCCCCGAAGACCCCTCTGTACCCCTGATGAAAAACGGGGTTTCTCCAGGAAGTGGGAGATCTTTCTTGAAATCCATAAGCGCAGAGCAATTCCCGTTCCTCTCTACTCATTCGAAAGCCTCCTGAGATTTTGTGGTATTTTCTCTGGTGGAGAAATGATGTCCCCTAGTTCACTCAGGCTTCTCTATCCAGCTCCAGCTGTTCTGGAGGTCTGCTTTCACGTTTCTTTGCCTGTCTTTTCCTGTTCCACATAGGGATCACCCTTTGGGACTGCAGTTCTCTTCAGACCATCAAGCCTCAGCCCAAGACAGAATCTGAAATCCTTACATCTGACACCATCGATGATAAGGCCTCTGCCTTGGACATTTCAGCCTCCCTCAAGGGCAGTTTCCTTGGGGGGATGATTGACATAGGAGGGTCAGCCAAGTATCTTCAGGATACCAAGCAGTCCAAGCAACAGGCCAGAGTCACCATTCAGTACAAAACCACCACCAAGTATGAACAGCTGACAATGAGCCACTTAGGAATCCAGAATATCTCTCACCCAACCATCTTTGAGCATGGCACAGCCACCCACGTGGTCACTGCCATCCTCTATGGAGCCCAGGCTTTCTTTGTCTTTGACCAAGAAGTTTCTTCAACAGAGATGGTGAAAAATATAGAAGGAAACCTCCAGGTTACCCTCACAAAGGAAATATCTATCGGATGGTCAATTGTATTCTGGGTGTCCAGTGGGAAAATCAATTCAGGTTCCAATTCCTTCCTCAAACTCCTCTGAGAAGCAAAGCTGAAAGTGAAACATGTGATATCACCGTCTACGTAGTGCACCATCAGGAGGGTTTCCGAATTCCCTACTCAGTCATGATCCTTGACACTGGAGACTTTGGAAACACCCCGAAGGACAAGAAAGAGGTTGAGGAGCATGTCCAGGATTTCTACTCCTGAGGAAAGAACATTTCCAAGCTTGAGGCCACCTGCTTTGTGGCCCAGGATCTCCATGACCATTCAGCCCACACCCAGAAATGGATCATGGATTCCATCCTCTCCATGTTGGCAAAAGACGTGGAGAATAATGTCCAACTCCTGATCACTTTTGCAGATGGGGAGACCCCACCTGTCCTGGGGGTCGTGGAGGAAGAGGACTTGCTGGGTGCTCGGGACGAGTCAGGAATCCCTCTGCACTTCCGACCAAACAATTCAGTCCTCTTTGCTGACCAAGAAAATGGAGGAAGCTACAATGCTGTTGTGGAAATGTTTTGGAAAATGAGCATGGAGACCCTGAAGGATTTCTTTGACTTCATGATTATGGAAGAGAAAAGTTCAACCTTGACCGAGGAAGTCTCTAATGAGCCTCAGAAGCCCGAAGCTGGACTTAGATGTCCAGCTTCTCCTAAGTTTGAGCAGGTTCAACCAAATCTTTTCCAGATCACTATCAATCCACTGGCCGAAAGATGGGCCTCCCGGCTCCTGGTGGAATTTCAGATTATAGGCAAGGAGGAGTGGCAAAGTCTCCAGACAGAAGATCCCCAGGAGGTCTTAGAAGATGTGCAGCTAAGTATCCGATGTGCTGCTGGGAACGACCAAGGATTCAGTCACTGGAGCGAGGAGATGACTTGCATTTGTCCCATGAAGACACCATCACAATTGGTCACACCTCATCATTCGATGCAAAGAAGATCCGAGTGAAGGTCGCCATCGAAAACCAGCCCTGCGTGATGGAAGTCGATTCAGGATCATCCCTCTCGATGGTTTCCTGGAAGACCCTTAAACAATTAATCCCTGCCGTCCGGCGCCAAGATCTCAGAATCCAAAGAATCATTCTCAAGGACTATCAGGGAAACCGAATTCCAGTCGTTGGATCCAGCCTAGTCCAGGTCTCATTCAAGAATCGTACTGCATCCTTACCATTGACCGTCGTCGACCCTGATTGGCCTAGCTTGCTTCAATGGTTCGCTCCACTTGGGATTAAGGTAGCCGGCATTCACCAAAACCAGCAGTGATGACTGGGAGGAGGCCCTCGTCCAGGAATTCCAGGACGTCTTTACAGATAAACTAGGCGAGTACAAGGGGACCCCGATATCATTTAACCTTAAACCTGAAGTAGCCCCCCATCTGCCTTAAGCCTCATCAAGTCCCCTTTGCCCTTAAACCAAAGATTGATGAGCAGCTTGATAAATTAATAGCCCAGGGTGTTTTAGAACCAACCGACCACGCTCCTTGGGAAACCCCAATCGTAACACCCATCAAACCGGATGGATCGTTAAGGATTTGTGGAGACTACCGTGCCACCCTGAATCACGCCCTTCAACAGAACGCTTACTCGGTGCCGGTGGTACAACACCTTCTCCATTCCCTGGGGAGCAGAAAAGTCTTCGCTAAATTGGATTTAGCACAGGCGTACCAACAACTGCCTGTAGACAAAAAAACAGTAGAGGCGTCAGATAGCAGCAAGGACCCCAAAATCCTCCCTCACTCCTTCTTCTCCTCTCTGCAATCCCCCTCCCCTTTTAGCACTAATGCCATTCCCTAGTTGGGTTTTCTCTGCAGGAAAACAACCACACCTTTTGAACACACTCCTTTCAACACTGACCCACAAATACTATTTTCTGTTGATAACAATTACACTTTCTAAGGATTCCTAATGGGTGGGAAGGAAGAAAGGAAGGATGGATACAGAAAGGGAAGGAGGGAAGGAGGAAAGAAGGAAGGAAGGAAATGGGAAGGAGGGAGGGAAGAAAGAAGGGAGGAGAGAGGGAGGGGAGGGAGGGAGGAAAGAAGAAAGGAGAGAGGGAAGGGAGGGAGGGAGGGAGTAAATAAGGAAGGAAGGAAATGAGGGAAGGAGGAAGGGAAGGAAGTGTTAAATATCCCAATAAAAGAGGAACACAGAAAACCACAAACAATAATTCTTACTTTTAAGATTCAGAGGTTTATTTCATGAGCAATTTGGAACATTGAATAGCCATTATAACACAATTTATATCAAGAACCCATGACAATGAGGTCCAGAGACAATAGCTAACTCCAGCAAAGATAGCTACTCTCAGGGGCCCCAAATTCATCCCAAGATATTCTTTTTCATACTTTTCTGCACGCATTTCACAACTTACTTCCCTGTTCTTTCTTCCTGACCAGACAGTCTCCACCTATACCTGTGTACATCCCCAACCTCTATCCACCAGCTACTTTCCGTTTCCTTATTTCTCACACTTTCGTCCTTCAATGCCCCAATATATTGATCAAACTACATACTTTGCAATGATGGGCTGTCTGCTAAAATAAAGCCAGGTCATACACACGCTTGAAAGTAAATCGGGAAGCCTGTCATTGTGGAGTCTGCCTGGCAAGAACAAAGAATGCTTATCCATGGGTAGTAACAATCCTGGCTAATTGTAAAGCTGATAAAAGTAACAAAGAATTAGACAACTTGCAGACCTCAGCTAAAAAGTTAGGAACAGAGATGGCCTGCAGCAAATCAAATGTGTACCGTCTTAGACAACTCCTAGGACATTCATTAGCCAAGACTTGGGCATAGGGACAGTTAGAGACTATGATAAGTAAAATAATATAACGCTATTTTTCTGCTTCTGTAAATCTGCTTACGCTTCAAAATTGTTTACCAAAGTACGTGTCATGTATCTTGTAACCTTCTGGAAGATAAGGTTTAGAACAATACGAACTGTTTTGCATATGTGTGTTTCAAAAGCAGCCTCAGTACTTCAAAGCAGAAGAGATAAACAAGCCATTGACAAACGTTTGGTGGCTTAGGAATGTTGATTGGGCAATAAACACCTCTGGAAGTGTGAAATCTGATGACGCCTGTGAATCAAGCCCTCGTACGATGGGGCAAAGGGGGCAGGGNAGAGATCCTCGGTGTTTTGGGGACTGGTGAGTAGTGGCCACTCCGTCTCGTTTGGAGACATCCCTACTCCCCATTGACTGAGAGGTCCCAGGAATCTCCGATCCCAAA
>BHEV01035864.1:0-14242 GCA_004319985.1 Emydocephalus ijimae
CCAGGGTGATGGGATTAAGACATGACCCTCCAGGACATAATAGGATTATCTAGCAGCAGAGCTCACCACATTGCAAAATCATCTGGGGACATTGCATCACCTTCCAGGCTTCAACCAAACTTCTACAGGGTGAGCTATGACCCCTACAGCAACCAACCGAATACATGTTCTTACATAGGAACAGGAAGTTCAAGTTCAAGGCCCCAAAGAAGGTATAAATAACCCTCATTCTCAACTCCATGTGGTCAGCTGAACCAGGATCATGTGCTTCATGGTTCTGTTCACCATTAAACCCTCTTTCCAATCAGCCTCCATGTTTCCAGTGTCTTTATCCTGGCTTGGAACTGAACCAGATGGATATTTCTTTCAACACCAACTTTCTTTTCCTGGTTCTCACTCTCCACCAAATTTGAAACTGTTCTATTTTCAGAGTGTTCTTCTGATTAGGGACAGAGAAGCAGAGACCTATATCCCTTTGTCTAATTTATTTTTCTTTTGTTAGGTTTGAAAGAATGAAAAGTACAGCTCTCAATTTATCACCCCCTTCATGGCTTCGTGCCTTCTATGGTTGATCAAATATTCTACAGTAGATCAAATATGAACGCACTGAAATATAACTAGCAAGAAGACATTGGTTCAGTCCTCCTTTTAGTAAATTTACATGACAGTAAATTGAGTCACTTTTCACCTCTCAGCCTCACCTATTTCTCCAGGTTGCTGTGTGAGCAAAAGTAATGATGGGGACAGAAGGAAAGAGGCAATCTGAATTGCTTGGAGAAAAACTATATTCATATAGCATTAACATGAGTAGTTCATTTCAATGTTTTTAGATTCAAACTGAAATGACATGTTCTGAACTGAGCTTCAAGCATATGTTTTTAAGCCTGAAAATTTGAGTAAAAAAAACCCCTTCAATTCTTTACCTCTTATAATACATTTTACTCTCACCCCACCATTTCAATCCAAAAGGCAGCATCTGATTTCATAACTGTATTCCAATATCTTAATAAGAACTAGCATTCCACTGTTCATTGCTAAGATTAGGCACAGTGTATAAAATAGTATTCCCACTGTTTTCTTTATCTGCCTCAGGGTATAACTGGGCCCTGTGCAGTTCCTATGTAAAGGATTTTCAATTATTGATGGAAATTCATTTAAGATGCCAACTGCTAAAGTAGAACTCAGTGTTTGCTCCCACCAACCCTCTAAACATTAAGCTTCTGCTTTTTTTCCAATTAAATTCAACACCAGTTACTTGTTAGCATGTATTATTCCAGCATTGGAATCCCAAAGCTATCAAGGCAAGAAATTAGAAGGTCCAAATGCTTTTTTGATGCTTATTTTGAACAGTACCTCTCTCCTCTGGAAATGGTTGGGAGCATCATTGCTTTCATGGATTGACTGTTTTTGCAACTCAATGATATGACTTTAGTTCTATCGTTTATAAACAGGGGTGGAATTAAGTCTTTCTGAAACTTTGCTAAGTTGCTTCCTACTCCTTGTTCTTTGTATCTGGTAAAAGGTACTGATGCAAGTTGGAGTAGTGTTTGACCATTTTTGAAGAAAGAAGTGCTCCAGTGGGTCCATTTTTTCTAGTTTATTTTGAGGATATGGAAGGCTTCCCTTGAGCTTATCACTTGTTCCACTAAATGTACCTTGGAGATTCCTCACTAACCACCAGTGGTGGGATTCAAATTTTTTATTTCAATATTTATTTCTTGAATATTAGATATTAATTCTGTTGAGATCCAAATCATATCTAATCTGGACCATGATAAATGTCTATTTGAATAAAAAGTGTACTGTTTAGTTTTAGCATTTCTTTCTCTCCATATATCTTTTAAATTTAATTCATCTATCATTTTAAAAAAGGATTTAGGGAGAGTCTTTCTGTTTTGCTTTGCTGTTATTGCTGTATAGTCCAGTTTATTGTCCACAATTCCATTAAAATCTCTCATCATAACTATATTGGCATAGTCCAGTCCAATTATTTTCATGTGTAATTTTTTATAGAATTCTTCTTGTTTATTATTCAGAGCATAAATTGCAATCAAGAGTGTTTTTATATTATTATTGTCCATTATTTCCACCATTAATACTCTTCCATCTTCATCAATATAAATCAATTTTGCTGGGATAGCCTCTTTAATGTATAAAACCACTCCTCTTTTCGTACATTGAGTCAAAGAAGTAAATATTTTCCCTAATTTTGGCTGTGCTAACAATTGTTCATGTTGTTTTTTAATATGAACTTCTTGTAGACAAATTATATCAAATTTTAATTTCTCTAATTTATGAAAATTTTTCCTTCTTTTAACAGCTGAATTAAGTCCATTTATATTCATTGTAATCAGTTTTTTCTCTTCCATGATTATATTTTGTAATTAGGTTTGACAGCTCTCGTAGATTTTGGTTCACGTTCTTTGATTTCCACCTGTCCACCTACTGCGCCTTCTTCTTTTTCAGTCCCCATTTGGTCCTCTTGGAATTCAATTAGTGAGACCTCTTTTTCTGCCTCTTCCTCTCTCCTTCCAAAAAGTTCTGTGTAAAAAAGTTCTGCTTTCTCAATTGAATCAATTCTGTGCCTCTGTTCTTGCCATGTAAACATTAGTCCTTCTGGAATCAACCATCTATAATTCACCTCCTTTTTCAGTAGCATTTTAGTCAAAAATCGATATTCTCTTCTCTTCTCTTCTCTTCTCTTCTCTTCTCTTCTCTTCTCTTCTCTTCTCTTCTCTTCTCTTCTCTTCTCTTCTCTTCTCTTCTCATCTCTCTCACTCTTCTAGGTATTTGTTTTAAAACCACAATCTCCTTGTCTTTGTATTTCAACATCTTCTCTCTTGGGGATTCAATTTTTTTTACTACCGGTTCTGTGGGCATGGCTTGGTGGGCGTGGCAGGGGAAGGATACTGTAAAATCTCCAGTCAAAGGTGATATTTTCCGATTCTCCAAACTACACAAAATTTCTGCTACCGGTTCTCCAGAACTGTTCAGAACCTGCTGAATACCACCTCTGCTAACCATTCTTATGAACATGTCCTCATGACTTGGACTTCAGCACATTTCCAAGCCATTGGTAAGGGTAAAGTTTCCCCTCGCGCATACGTGCTAGTCATTTCTGGCTCTAGGGGCAGTGCTCATCTCCATTACAAAGCCAAAGAGCCAGCGCTGTCCAAAGACATCTCCATGGTCATGTGGCCGGCATGACTAAATGCTGAAGGCGCACGGAACGCTGTTATCTTTCCACCAAAGTGAACCCTATTTTTCTACTTGCATTTTTACATGCTTTTGAACTGCTAGGTTGGCAGAAGTTGGGACAAGTCACAGGAGCTCACTCCGTTACATGGTGTAAGGGATTCAAACTGCTGAACTGCCGACCTTTCTTATCAACAAGCTCAGCGTCTTAGCCACTGAGCCACCATGTTCCTAAAATGTTATGATGTTAGCTAACTTCAGATGTTGATGTAGTATTTTCCATCTTCTCCCAACACAACCCTTGATTGATCCATGATTGCAATACTTTAGTTGTGACATGAAGGCATAGCAGGGGATTTGGTTAGCTCCTATTGGCCACTGTGATAGATATAGTCCCCCCTCCTCTCTAATTTTATGTTGGGCAGCAGGAAAAATCAGACACTAGACATCTGATTATGCAACCATAACGCAGACTCTCCAACCACACACAAAGATAAATGCTCTATTGATAGGCAGTATTCATAAGGAATAGCAATGGCTGAAGGTGTCATATATCTTTAAGGGCCTTTCAATAGGCTTTGGCCAGCTGTGGTTTTTTTTTTAACAAAGCAAGAAAATAAGTGTGAGAAAATAACACAGCAAGAAAAGGATGAGTGATTAAACAAGCAGTGATGAAATACAGATAAAGCTGATGACTGAAGAAATGATAGAGCCAGCAATGAAAGAGATGATGAGGATGACAGGATGCCATCTTGTCCAACCTCTTAAACTCCCCCTTCTGGATTGTTGATGGGGGGGAGAGATCAAGGATCAAATGGAGTGGGTAATGGCATTGAATAATGGCATTTCCAGCTGGTTAAGCATTTACTCTGCCTGAGGGAGACTGATGCTTTGAGAACATATGCTACCTTAATCCATGGCCTTCAGGCCTTTTTGGTCAGGACAAACAGTAAATCCATATCAAATTATCTTCCATCTCAAAGGTGGTTTGACTGATTTGATGTACTAAGAGGAAAGGAATTAAAATGTTCGTGAATTGAGTCGTGAACAGAGTTTGCTTATGACTGTTTCTATCACTATGCATACAAAATCATAATAAAGCTCCTTCTCCCCCTCCCCCTTTAAATTTTGCAAAATTACAATGTAGTCTGTTCCTCCATTGGTGGGAACTCTTGCTTCACCCATCTCGCACCTCCATTGGTGGGAGCTTTTCTTTCTCCTGCCGCAGCATTTAACCTCTAGAATTTATGTTGGTAGTCTGAGTGGATTATCATGACCATTGCCTTGATGGGTGCTGAAGAGCAGACACACTAGGGGCATGGAAATAGTTCACAACAGCCCTTCAACTTTTCCTTATCTGCCATTTCAACTCATCTCCATCAGCCAGTGGGTTTCTAATGTGCCCAGCACAATGAGACCTGAGGATTTCAACAAGGTTGACTCAACCTTCCATCCTTCCTAGGTTGGTAAATTGAGGAGCCAAATTGTTGGGGGCAATATTCTGACTCTGTAAACCAGTTAGAGAGGGGCTGTAAAGCACTGTGAAGCAGTATATAAACCTACGTACTATTGCTATTGCTATCTACTCTAAATCAAAAGATCTGGCTGATTTTACAATAAATCAACTCTTTTCTAGTTTGGACAAACCAGATACAGGCTGAAAAAGCATAAATGAACACAAGATGACAGCAAAAAAATGGGTTTTAAGATTCCTTGTGGCCATAACTGGTACTAATTCTTAAGAGTTGCTAGTCGTGTTATTATTTGATAGATTTATGCCTTGCCTCAGCAACAACCCTATGAAATAGATTGGGCTGAGTGAATGACACTGGTCAAAGTCACTCAGTGAGTTTCCACTGACAGAATAGAATAGAATAGAATAGAATAGAATAGAATAGAATAGAATAGAATAGAATAGAATAGAATAGAATAGAATAGAATAGAATAGAATAGAATAGAATAGAATAGAATAGCTTTATTGGCCAAGTGTGATTGGACACACAAGGAATTTGTCTTAGTACAAATACTCTCAGTGTACATAAAAAGAAAAGATACATTTGTCAAGAATTCTAAGGTACAACACTTAATGATAGTCATACGGTACAAGTAAGTAATCAAATCATACTAGGAATCAATATAAATCATAAGGATACAAGCGACAAAGTTACAGTCATACAGTCACAGGTGGGAGGGGATGGGTGATAAGGAGTGATGAGAAGATTAATAGTAATGGTAGTGCAGACTTTGTAAATAGTTGGACAGTGTTGAGGGAATTATTCATTTAGCAGAATGTCTAGTTGTTCTGATGTGCATGCTAAAGCATCATTTTGAGGGTAGGAGTTGAAACAGTTTATGTCTCGGATGTGAGGGGTCTGTAAATACTTTCTACAAACTGCAGCTCCTGATCAGAAGGGAAAAGGGAAATCAAAAGAAGCAATGAAGTATTTCACAAAAGTGACAATCCAGGAATCCTGCAGCCGCCCACACAGTAGGAGTTCTCAAGTTCTCTCACTTTGACTTGGGTTGGGAAATACAAGTGGAGAGGAAAAAAGTAAGATAATAGAATTCTTTTATTGGCCAAATGTGATTGGACACACAAGGAATTTGTCTTGGTGCAAATGCTCTCAGTGTACATAAAAGAAAAGATACATTCGTCAAGAGTCAAGAATCATAAGGTAATAGTCATAGGGTACAATAAGTACAATAATCCAGTTCTAACCTTAACCTTTAACCATCACACCACACCTGACCCTCAATAGGACATTCCAGCAAAGATGCCCCCCTACATGTTTGCGAGATACCAAATTGGGGGAAGCCAATGTAAAGATTTTGGATTCTCAGCACTATCTGGAGATACAATGGATTCTAACTTACCATCTACAATGTAAAAGGGATCTGGGGTACTTCCCTTGAGAGAAAGGCTATTTTAGAGCTAAAGAAGCATCAGAAAAAGTTGTGTGTATGTATTAAAAAATAATGAGCAAGTGCATTGAAGAACTGAAGGTTTCTCCTTACTGCCATCACTTGGCAGCTCATTAAGCATTTCCTCATTGGGGTGAGCGAATGCGGATGTAGGGCACTGTTTGAGGTTTTACATGAAAAGAAATAAGCACACACGATGAGTACTTATATAGATAAAGTTTCCTCTTATAAACAGTTTAGCTTCCTCTGTTCTCTGCTGACGCAGATATGGTCGTGGGAGGGCAGAAGTTGGCAAGGATATTTATTAGCCCCATGCTAAGGAGCCAAGATGGATGGGACTTCTTTAGGAAGGGGGTCCAGCTCCATGAGGAGACCTTCCTGAGAGCCCCCACAGTTGTCCTGGATGGTAAGTGATGGCATCAGGTGAGTGAGTCCGAGGTGTGGCTTTGCGGTATCTTAAGAGGCACATGCTATGAGATTTGGGGAAGAAGTTTCTTGGTTTTGATTGTGAACTTAAAACTGAGGTAAAAAGAGAGCAGGAAGTAAGGAAGATAGTGGGGGAGGTAGAACTGGCTGTGTGTAGAACAAGAGGATGGTGCCAACAAGAGGAGAATTCAGGACGGGGCTTGGAAAGGCACAAAAGAAAGAAGTTGAACTCTGATGCAAGGCAACCTTCCGCACACTTGAAATCCAAGCCAACTGTTATGGCTGAGGCTATCAGGTTGTATTCTCATCCTAGAGGATGTTTCTTAGGGGGGCATTAGCTTGGCAGGGCGATCATCAGGCTTCCCCTTCCTTTTCAGCCCTAGCAGGCCATGCCTTGGTTTTTAGGTCATCCTTAGTGCCTTCACATAACTAAAAAACAAACAAAATTAGAAGTCTAAATTTTATTGTTAAGTTTCCCTTCCCTGGGTTCCAGAGAAATACCAAGGGGAGATCCAACTGGATTGGTTTTGTTTGGAGAAGGGCAAGAGGATTAGAAATATGGGATTGTTTCTGTAATATTTGCTTTGTCTATAAATCCGGTTGCAGTGTGTAAGTAGGAACAATAGGGTGTTCTTGTTAGACAGCAAAGGGCAGAATTCCCTAGATTAAGCTTGTCTCTTGCTGACCACTAGCTATTTTAGATTCTCAGATTCCCATATTTTTTAAAAATAATTTTCTACCACATAGCTAAGCAACTTGATGACTGATAGCTGCTTTGGTTATGATTCCCATAATTCAACCATTGTTCCTACTGGTTGTGTCTTCCTTCCTTCCTTCCCTCTTTCTTTCTTTCTTTCTTTCTTTCTTTCTTTCTTTCTTTCTTTCTTTCTTTCTTTCTTTCTTTCTTTCTTTCTTTCTCTGCCCATCTCATTTTGAAGCAATTCTGGGACTTTACAGTTTTGGGCAGCTGGAGTCAAGATCATTTGAAAAGCATCAGGTTGCTTTAGCCCCATCCTCTATTAGCATCCCAACAAAAGTTTCAGCATTTTATTGTGTGCTATAGCCAGCTAGCACGCAGATCATTTACTACCCCAGATTCAAGTATTCCCCTTTTCCCAGCCATTCATGCCCAGCATTCTTAACTTTCTTAATCCTGTGGGTGAATTGTTCGGTTAGAAATAGCCACTGGCTAGTTTCACTCAACCCATTAATCCCTCCACTGTAGGTTGAGAAAATATTGCTGTGTTCAAGTAATAGGCAACACCCTAATATGGCTTAATGTGAAGACGTGATGCACAGAATGCGCTCCAGCACTGACAACAGCCTGATCCCATTCTAGCCTAATCTAGCATGTTGTGCAAACTTAGCTACTGTGATTGATATTGGAAATGTTGACACCTGTTGGTCCTTGCTCTCTTCTGGGGTCATTGTATAATAGACACAGACAGACAATTTGATGCCTCCAAAGTTTTTGAACTTTGAACCCCATTGGCCCCTATCAACATGGCATGGGATTGGGAAGTATCTCCAGTTAAGAAACATTTGGAAGACCCTAGCCTTCCCAACTCTAAAATAAGCAGATTGCTTAATCTTGAGGCAGAGCCCTTGTCATCTGTTTATAAGCTCCTAACCCTCTTTTCCTGTAGCTGTGAGGTAGGTATATGAAACCAAAAGTGAACTGGGACTGACCCTAATATGGAAAAAAAGAACTTCCTCCTCTCTGTCTGTAGATGGCAACTGCTGATGCATAAAGAATTAGGTTGAGTCTAACAGAATGTATCTTTCAAGAAAAGGATTGGACCAGAGTCTCTGTGATGGTATCCTAAGAATGATGACACATTAATTTATATTGTACAATTTTATTTCCATGTTCTGTTTCTTCTGCCATGTATTATGGTGTCTTATTCAGACCCAAAACTTTAATTGAGGCTGTTCCTTCAAAAAATGTTCTTTAGGCAACTTTTGTCTTTCCAGATATGTTTGAATTTTAATTCTCAGCAGCTGTGCCCAGCTTGGCTCATGATGAAAGATGATAGCAGTATCTCGAGATATCCTGTCTTGCTCTAGAGAGTGCTGGAGCTTAAGACCACTATCTCTGCTAATCAGCTACTTATCACCCCAATAAGAGGGTTCTAATTTTGCTTAGATCATATTTTGTTGATTGAATAGGAATGCAAACAGGAAATTCTTCGTACTTGCTTGCTAAAGGTGCAAGGATTAAAAAAATAACTTTTTATTTTTATTGATCCTACTATGATCCAGAATTCAAATCAACGTTTGCTACCATTGTAAACAGCAGATGGAGAGGTCAGGCACTTCGGACTTGGTGAGGGCAAAGAATTAAATCAACCACCCACCATCCCACAAACATTATTTTCTTGTTTTAAAAAAAACCATAAGTACATGTATTCCATGTATAGTCCATGGGACAAAAATGGTGTCTAATTTGGCCCCACCCTCCAAGATGGCTGCTGATCAGAAAGGTTTTCTTTTTTCTCCTACCGACGATCTGCTGATTTCACTGCTAAAGCTGGTTTTTTGGCATTGGTGCTCCCGAGTTTTGAATGGAAGCATTTAGGAGTGACCCGAGACAACTTCTGGATGATTGTGGTTCCAGTGGGGAAGGGGGTGTCGAAGATTCCAATTCCCTCTGGAACAGTGGTGGGATTCAATTTTTTTTACTGCTGGTTCTGTGCGCAGTGGCTTGGTGGGCGTGGCAGAGGAAGGATACTGTAAAATCTCCAGTCAGAGGTGGTATTTGCCAGTTCTCCGAACTACTCAAAATTTCCACCACTGGTTCTCCAGAACTGGTCAGAACCTGCTGAATATCACCTCTGCTCTGGAAGCGATTGAAGTCACTGGGCATATCCATCTTCCTGTCAAGCATTTTGCTTTCTAAGCATGCCAAAATTTTAACTTTAACTTTTTGATTTTGTTGTTTTATTTTGCTCTTTGCTTTAAAAGTTAAACAGTGGTTGAATGCTGATTTATTTCAACCCCTTGCTGGATTCTAATTGCTTTCTCTCTCTCTTTTTCTCTTTGATATATGTTGCTTTGGATAACCTTTGTCCCTTCCATATGGAAAACATGGCAATGATTGGGCTGGTGGTAAAATGACATTAGATTTCCACCACTGGATTCGGTATTTTTTTGAATTTGCAAAATACCTGGAGATTATTTCTATTGAATTTTTCTCATAATTTTGGATTGAAAAATAGAGGAAAACATATTTTTGTTGTTCTTCTTTGTTCCCTGATTAAGTTTCACAGAATAAAATGGCTAAACAGTATCTGAAAAATGCTGTCCATTTTGGATGTAAAGATAGCAGGGCATCTCACTCAACTCTTGCTGCAGGGTTTATCAAGAATCTGCCAACTTTCCGCTGAAACTGCACACAGGAAACAAACTTCTCAATGTCTTGACTGCTGCTTGTGATAAGGACATTGCTTGTCATTCTTCAGTGGGATGAACGCAGTTCATATTCAAGGCCAAGTTTCTAAAGCCAAGTTATAAATCTATTTCACAGCATTTTTATCCAAACAGACTCATTTGGATCTGAATTGTGTTTTCGATTCTAACCGGAGGTGGTATTCAGCAGGTTCTGACCAATTCTGGAGAACTGGTAGTGGAAATTTTGAGTAGTTCAGAGAACCAGCAAATCCCGCCTCTGACTGGAGATTTTACAGTATTCTTCCCCTGCCACGTCCACCAAGCCACGCCCACAGAACCAGTAGTTAAAAAAAATGAATCCAACCACTGATTCTAACTCCTGTTACTCCCAGCCACTCTGAGAAGGAACACTGGGATATGTAGCCAAGAAATTTGGATGTCTACAAGTTGAGACAGATGAGTTTAAATCAGAAAAGGCCGCACTGAAGTTTGTAGTAGACAGACTCTGCTGTCATGTTGGAAGCATCTGTTATACAGATATACAGATGTTATGATAGAAAGGAAGGAAGGAAGGACAGCTGCAGTATGGATGAGCAGCTGCTAATAGATTCTCCACATCACTTTTCATTGGGAATCACCTACTGTTAGTAATAATAGCTACATCATTATGAACTAATTACACTTACAAATAATGAAGCTGACTTTGGAAAGGATCAAAGTTAATCCTGAAGGATCAATGGTGGATCAACAAACCCCTTTTTTACCCATACAGTCTGTTACACACCATATACTAAGCAATGAAAACTCATTATTTTTATTTAGCTTATGTTGGATGAAAAAGCACCGTAAACTTTAACATTCTTTTTGGGGGTGATATTTGTTATGTTTCCTTCCTTTTTTTCCTTTCTACATGGCAGTAAATCATAGTAAAGTTTCACTTCAGATGCTCAGATAAATATTGGAGGTGCTATGATTTCTTTCCTTCTCTTAGATGCTAGCCATATTTGTTATTTCACTGTTTCAAAGGCGATAAACCAGGTTTGCTGCCTTGGGCCTGCTCCTCCTCAGTTTTTGAGGGGGCCTTTGAAACCTCAACTTGAGCACATAGTTGATTACCAAAACTATTTTTCATGAAGGCAGCCCCTTTTCGGCTCCTGATAATTCCAAATATAAATGGTTCCACTTCTCTCATTCTTTGGTACTCCAAAAGACGTGGCCAATTATTGCTTGCTGATTAAGTCGTTATTTTGAACTGTTTATGTTACCCAGTTCCTGATCAAAGAAGCAATGATAAATAATCACGTTGTTTTTTCACAAAATACTGCCTTGAGCTTCCCAGGGAGTTTGCTTGTTTGTTTATTTGTCAAACATGTACAAGATAATAAGTTTAGGTATGAACATAAACATGAACAAGGGAATTAAATACAGATAAATGGGGACAGTAAGACAGGGACGGTAGGCATGCTGGTGTGCTTATGCATACCCCCTTTAAGGACCTCTTAAGAATGGGGTGAGGTCCACAGTAGAGAGTTTGAGGTTGAAGTTATGAGGGGTTGAGGCTGTAACAACAGATATCTCCATTTCAATCTGGCGTGTCCCAGAATCATCAGGAATTGGGAATAATAACGGTTAAAAATTGATGTCAGTGGTTGAACAGTCTGACCTCATTATCAGAAAAATATCAAATAGATTAGTAGCTGATTCAAAGGAAAGAATGGGAAATTTTGCCAAACAGTATCCACCAGTTCTCTGATGGTTTCTTTTTTAAAAATTGGTTCTTAGATTCTCGCAAATCATGGAGAATTTCATTTTATGGCTGAGCCAGTTTTCTTGGGAGAGGCAACAGGCAGAGCCTATGCAAATCTCCATGGTGTACTATAGGTGTACAACAGAAGTGGAGTAAGATTGAAGATTTTCCTTGGAAAATAGTTTCTTGTAAAGTAGGACACCTACATGTATTGTATACTATATTCTGGAAAATTAACCTAGCCACTGGTTTCTTTATATCTCTCTTCTCCCTAACCTCCCTACAAAATTCCTATGTGTCTTAGAAGATGTATTTGCATAGTACAATATTCTCTGTGATCTATGCTGTGGCATAATGCTGCATAATACTGCATCTAGAATTGCTCTGGGGAGAAGATGCCTATAATTTCACGTAGATACCTGCAGTGCCTGATGATGAATGGCTAGCCTAGCAATGTTCCCAGGCCACTTTTATCTTCTTCTCCTTTTAGAAAAAAACTTCTTTAGAACAGTAACAACACAACAAAGGAATAAAAACGGCATCATCATAAATAGAGTATTTTTCCTGTTTATATGGACATTGTGTCAGGGATGGGTGGGGATAATGAGAAGGGTGGTAACATAATTTGCATTGGTGGTACATGTGTCACTTCAGAAATGAGGTCTTTCGTATTTCATGCCTCCTTGTTTATATTCTACAAAACAATTGAACTGGGAGTGATTGGTGAAGTAATAATGTGATGTATCAGGAGGATGCCACTGGAAAAAGTTGCTAGGGGTTGAATGTGAGGAACTTTCTGAACCATAGGGCATGTTAGGGATACACCCTAGCAGAATCTACATGGCAGTCAGGCAGGCAGGCAAAATATGTGAGATAAACATTTTTGTAGAATACACTCAGTAAAACAGATACACTGTGCTAGTTCAATAGTTTATTCCAGTAAGAGTTTTTAGCACAGTCAAAACAGTCCATATATCATTCACTAGTTCAGTCCGTCCCGGGATTATTCAGTTGCAAAGTCCAGTGTCGAAAAAGAGGTCAGTAAATTTACAAATATCAGTCCAGTAATAAATCTTCTCACAGGAGAGATATAAAGAAGTTCAAAACTCCTTTCTTCCTTCAGCAGCAGCAGCAGCAGCAGCAGGGAACCATCAATCCATCATTGTCAGCAAGCAATTCAGTAAGCCAACAATACAGTAAGCTCTCTTGCTCCCTCTTATGGCGGTTTTATAGCTGCACCCAAAATTACATGCTTTGCAGTTTTAAAGTGACACACACTAAAAACTTACAATCATAGTTTATATATATTATTTTACCCAAACTGTTAGGTAACCTTGTTATTCCTAACAGGGCACAAGGCAGAGGTGGTATTCAGCAGGTTCTGACCAGTTCTGGAGAACCGGTAGCGGAAATTTTGAGTAGTTCAGAGAACTGGCAAATACCACCTCTGACTGGAGATTTTACAGTATCCTTCCCCTGCCATGCCCACCAAGTCACGCCCACAGAACCAGTAGTAAAAAAAATGTGAATCCCACTACTGGCACAAGAGCTTTTAGTCTTCACTCCAGTGTTTCTTCATCTCAGCTACTGTTAAGATGTGTGGACTTCAACTCCCAGAGTTCCCTAGCCCACACGGTTGGCTGGCTGACAGAATTCTGAGAGTTGAAATCCACATATCTTTACTCTTTGTGCAGACTACCTAGTGTTGTAGCCCCAATCTAAGGGCTTTTTCCTGGAAATTAATCCATCCATGTATATCCCTCCCTCTGGATCCCTGCTCAATTTAGCTTGTAATTTCTAGCTGGATTGGTATTAGATACAGTTTAGGTAACGTGAAAACAGTTGAGGGAGGTAGGATATTTTTCTGTTTAAGGAAGGTAAATTGTATGTGACTTCTCATTCAAAATCTTACCTTGGAATCCCAGAGATGGGTAATTATAGGTCACTATAGACAAATGTAAGTCAACCTTTAACATTCTATCAAGGCACCCAAGGCTATAAAGACCATTATTTACATGAATGAAGTGGATTATTGAGATAGACAGTTTAGAAATAGACAGTTTAGAAATAGGAAAATGACTAATGACCTAAAATTGAAAACAAATAATAGATGAATAAACATAATTTAGTAACAATGTTCCATACATCTTGGTGCACAGCCACATGATCATGGAAGTGTTTTCACACTTGGCTAGGAAATGGAAATAAGCACCGCCCCCTAGAGTTGGACATGATTAGACAGGGGAAATCTTTACCTTTAGATTAATTAATTAGATTATTATTATTAATTAGATTAATTAATTAATTAGATTAATTAATTCGATTATTAGTTGTACAACTGCAAAGACCTGGCTGTTTGGAGAGCAGCAATTGTATTTCTTTCTGACAGTGAGAACAATCAACCAATGAAACAGCTTGCCCCGGGAAGCTGTGGGAGCTTCCTCACTTGAGACTTTCAAGAAGAGATTGGACTCCTATCTTTCAGAAATGGTGTAGGGTCTCCTGCTTGGGCAGGGAATTGGACTAGATGACCTACAAGGTCCCTTCCAACTCTGATTATCT
>BHEV01035866.1:0-17233 GCA_004319985.1 Emydocephalus ijimae
AATAATATTTTACTTGACTTGTAAAATTAATAATGGAAAGAGGTTTTATGTACTTAATGGTTAATGATGGTTTGTTTGTCTCTAAAATCAATAAAATTTGTTTTTTTTTTTTTTAAAAAAGAAGCTTCTTGGGTGAGAAGCAAAACAACTTTGAGGAAAAACAAAGACGAATCTAGTTGCCTGTTGAAAAAAGCATCTTTGGGACAACCATGACCTGGTTGAATGAGAATTTCCATAGACATCTCTCTTTAATTGATCTTCCACTGTTACTTCTTGTCTTGCCCTCAGGTGCTTTGGAGAATATGTTGACTCCTCTGTGACTTGCCCTCAAGTGCATAATCAATTGCTCTGCCTTAGAGCCAAAGACATCGAGCAAATGAGATGTTGTGGTAGTATTAAAGGAAGTACATTAAATCAAGGAAAGTAGGCTCAATAGTTATTTTGGCAGTGAAGTCCTGCAAAAGAAAGAGGCAATAACTAGGGGACTGCTCATATTTCTTTCGAGGTCCAGCTATTTGTATTTCAAGTAGCAAGAAATGGAAATCAGTTTATAATAATGCCCTTGTATAAGTCAATGGTGCAGCTAGACTTCCAATGCTGTAGATCCTTCTGGACACCAGATCTCTGAAAGAATATTGTAGTACTGCAAAAGGTGAAAAAAAGGTTAATCAAATTGATTAGCAGTCACCCTGAAACTACATTTGAGAGGCTCTGCATGAGATTAAGCATTTATACTATGGCAGATTTTTAAGATTCTCTACTTTGACGCTAGCTCTTCTACTAAAATCTTTTGCTCCTTCTTAATCAACTTGACAAAAAGATGACTTTGGCAGTGCTTTGTCAAATATGCCCAGCAATGATAGTGCTGTTCTTTTTTTTTTCCACAAGTGGTCTTGAAAAGACCAGACAGGATGCAGAAATGTAGCTGCAGTGATTTGAAAATCATTTTAATCAGCCAAGAAAAATTAGAGTCCCAAACACTGACCCTTCAGCTTTTATTTACATCCCCGTCTGATTTTCATGGGTTGCTAGAAAACAACTGAAAAGATCGAAGGATGGGCGTGACTGTTACAATCTGTCTTCTCCTTTTGCTGTATTTTGGTATTGTGAGTTATTTGCTTGTATTCCAGAAGAATTTTAAAAAGGGACTAGGCCCCCTGGACCCTGTTGAGTCCTCCTTTCACAGATATTTCTTTACCTAAACCAGTGAAAGAATGACAATGAGTGAACAGAAAAACAATGCAAGCATAAGTGACTTTTGACTTCCTGCTAGCTTTCTCACTGAGTTTCCTTATGGGAAGCTGGCAGAGGGCATCAGAAATCTTCCTTCCTTCCTTCCTTCCTTCCTTCCTTCCTTCCTTCCTTCCTTCCTTCCTTCCTTCCTTCCTTCCTTCCTTCCTTCCTTCCTTCCTTCCTTCCCCTTGCATATCACGTGGCTACTGGTTGATGATGGGAACTCTTGCATCCCATTATAAGCTACAGTGATGTGCCAATGACAGCACCATATAATGCCACAGTTGCATATTTCATTCACAATATCTGACACAAGGAGATGTCACAGTATCTGCATGTTTTTTTTTTTATTGGTTTTTAAAACAAACATAAACAAACAAAACATAAAAACGTCAAGCCATCGTCCATATATATACATACAGTATGCCGGTTGGTTTACAAATTGTTTTGTGCTTCCATTTCGTAGTCTTCAATTACAATTACATTGTATATAATCTCGTATTTTCAATCAAATATTAAATACATTAATATCATTATTAATCAATCATTTGACTCTACTTTTATTCATTCATGTTTTACGAAATAATCATATTTTACTTAATTTGTTTTATGACAGTTCATATTATTATCCCAAATCTATCCTAGAATCATTTAGTAGCTATAATAAGAAAAGAATACATCTTTATATATTTATTATTTTCTAAAAGTCTACATATTTCATTACTATATTTTATTGTCCAACCATTGATAGAATAGATCCCAAATTTTATAAAATTGTTTATCATCTTGTTCTTTAATTTCAAATGTCAATCTACTTGTTTCAGCACATTCCAATATTTTTTTAATGATTTCCTCCTATGATGGTGTTTTCTCATTTTTCCAGTTTTTAGCAAATACAATCCTAGCCACTGTTAATATATTTACAACCAGGTATTTCAAGTCTTTATTATATATTTCAAGTAAAATTCCCAATAAAAATATATCTGGTTTCAAATCTATATGTTTTTTTGTCATTTTTTTCCAACCACGTGTGGATTTTAGTCCAGTATTTTTTAGCATCCGCACAAGTCCACCACATATGGTAATATGAGCCAGGTGTCTGATGACATTTCTAACATTTTTCAGATTTATTCTTGAACATTCTTGCTATTCTTGTCGGGGGAAAATGCCACCTGTAAAACATCTTATACAAATTTTCTTTATATGCTGTTGACATTGTCATTTTATAATTTTGAGACCACAATTTTTGCCATTTCTCTAGATCAATCCCATATCCAAAATTCTTCCCCCAAGCAATCATAGTTTCTTTAACTTGTTCTTCTTCTGGTTTAATTCCTAATAAATATCTTTCTTTGTAAATCTGATGTGAACTTCTCTTGGTAAGCTATTTCTCATTGCATATCTTGTGAAGACTCGATAGACCTCATCTATTCCATCCATCATCTTCTCTTCAGTTATTTCCAAAGCTTCAGCCAATATTTCTATCGTTATCTCAGCTAGATTTTGTCCTTTTTTTCCCCCCTCTATGTTTTGGAATCTAAGATAAAATTCTGATCTGTCCATCTCCCATCTCAGCATACCACTTTTATCTTGTTCAACCACAGTTAATCTGTTATCGATGTCTCCAATCTTGTCTCTTGTTTATCTTCTTCTTCAATTTTTTGGAGTCTCTCATCATACTTCATCATCATTTGTTGGATGTTCTCCACTTTTTCATCAGTTTTCCCTGTTCTTTGTTCGATGTTCTCTATTCTCTTTTCAATATTCTCTGATCTTGTTTGAATATTTTGAATTCCTTGCATAATCATCTGCAGGGTTACTTTTTCTTGTTCTTTTTCTTGCCTTAACATTGTCTGTATTGAACGTTGTCTTCCAGATGGTGGAGAGGAAGAAGTAGAAGTTGAGGAGCCAGGAGCTGTTAATTTCCTACTCATTTCAAGCAATTCAAAATCTTCAGGTTCTTCTAGACCTTAATCAAATTGTGAAATAACCAATTGCAGTTCCAAATAAAAATAGTAGAAAAAAAGAAGCCAAATAATAATAATAAAAAAAAAAGAAAAAAAATTCTTGAGGTATATACCTTATATACCTTAATCCAATCGATTGGTTAGATAACAGTAAAAATTCAAAAATGAAGGAAAAGACCATAAACACACACAAAAAAGAAAAAGTTGTAAAATCCTAAAAAAAGTGGAAAAGTGAAAAATAAAAAGCTAAAAAAAGAAAGGAAAAATTCTTCAGGTTCTTCAACACCTGAATCCAATTAAGAGGTCTCAAATATAAAAGGATGCATAAGAGAAAAAAAAAGAAGGCCAGAAAAATAAATAAACAAACAAACAAAAAAAACCAATATGGAAGGTAGGTGGAAAGACAAAAATACCAGGGAGGGAGAGAGAAAAAAAAGGCTACTCCCTTAAAAAGAAAAGGAAGGGAATTAAAGCTTTTCCTTTAAAATAAAAAGCAAGCATAGAAATTTAACTTCCAAAGACAAGAAAAAAAACCAAAGACAAGTTCCAAAGAGCCAAAAATCCAAATAGCTATTACAAAAAGTAAACTGATAAGGAGGGGTAGCACAGCTTAGAAAAAATCAAAAGAGCACACTGCACTTTATTTAATTATCCAAGGTTCTTGTTGTAATTCTCTTCTCCAGAGACTTATCACCTTTTCTTTTCCTATAAGCTTCAACACCAGATTCCAGCTGTTGATAGAAACTCAGAAGAGTACCTGCAAGAATACTCTCCAATGCTCTTCCCTCTATCTTATCAAATAGCAATGTCCTTGAAAAGAAGTCTCAGTTCTTTCTCAGCTTTGTCTGGTCAAAAGAGAAATAGAATATATCCAAGCCTCTAGTTGGCAGTGTTACAAAGTTTCTTTTGCTTTCACTTTCCCCCTCCTTTTCCAAGCAAAACATAATAAGAATTGATTAAAAAAAGAAAGAGATATTAAAAAAAAGATAACTAAAAGAGAGTCTCTAGCCTAAAATATTATAAAATCAAAAAGGAGAAAAAGAAGAGATGAAAGAAGAGAAAAAAACCAGTCCAGTTTCAAAATATAAGATCATGTGTAGAAAATCCAGCAATGAGAAGAAAAAAATGACTTTAACATTCCTGTTTAAAATAGCCGCTTAATCACTTCTGTCAAAAACTTTTACAGATTCTTTCTTTTCCTTAGTGTGTCCTTTCAAATCTTAGAATAACAAAAAAGTTCTCACCAAACTGGCACATTCTCTCTTTCCATTCTCTTTCATTTCGGAGCTGTCCCAACTTCAGCAGCTTTAATGGCTGCTTCTTTGCCACTGGCAAAAAGAGCTTCTCCTGAATCTACCAGGGACTTTGCACTATCCCTGGGATCGACAGGATGCGCTCTTTACATTCACCGTCTCTTTGGGATGGTTTAGATCCAATTGGACCGTCAAGGAGCAAAGACATTGGCAGAGACCTCAGACCTCCAAGATCGCATGCCATATCATCACCATGCCAGCTCCTCAGTTTCTCACAGTATTTGCATGTTGATGTCATCACGCATGCCATCCCTTGCCTTCATTGTGATCAGGAGAAGACAGTGGATGTTCTCAATGTTGTAAGAAATGACATCAGGAATTGTAGTCAGCTGGTCCTGGCAGCTAAATTTAAATTGAGGTCCAGGACTGCTAAGGCAACAATCTTAAAAAGCTACTTGTTCTACAATAAATGATTACAGGAACTGGGGATAGCTAGTCTAGTGAAGAGAAGGACTATGGGAGACAGGATAGCAGTCTTCCAATATTTGATGGGCTGCCACAGAGAGGAAGGGGTCAAGCTATTTTCCTAAGCACCTGAAGACCAGACAAGGAATAATGGATGGAAACTGATCAAGGAGCGATTCATTCTAGAAATAAGGATAACTTTTCTGACAATGAGAACAATCAACCAATGGAACAGCTTTGCCTTTGGAAGTTGTGGGAGCTTCATCACTGGAAGCTTTCAAGACGAGACTGGTTTGCCATTTGTCAGAAATGGTTTAGGGTCTCCTGCTTGAGGGGGGCAGGGTTGGACTAGGTGACCTACAAAGTCCCTTCCAATTCTGTTAATCTAATCTAATCTATATACAGAACAAAAGTGGGGTACAATGCTTGGATCAGCCAGTGATGCCATGGATTTGGATTTGCTAGGTGCTGAGGAAATTTAGGGGAGAAACTGAATCCTTGCAAGAGAGATGGACTCCACGTGAATCAAAATTACATCTGTCCTTCCAAAATACATCATATAAAAAAAAGCGCAAAGCGGCTTGTTGAACAGATCTCTGGGGAAAAGCCAACAGGTGCTGGGTAGCACCTGGTCCAAGAGGAAGGAGATATTTCAGAAAATACTATAAAAGACAAAAAGAGAAGACAGTTGATAGGTAACCATGACAATCACAAGACAGAAAGGAGAGAGAAACTGTGAAAAACCTATTTGCTAGCAACATCTGAAAAAGAATATGGTGTATAGGTGTTTCTGTGGCAAAACTAGGGACACTACCAGAATCACAAAGAAGTGGGGCTCAGGATAAAGCTATATTGAGGTCCAGAACTGGAGGCTTAAATGACCACACTCAGCCTGTCAATAGGTATGTCTAGCCTAATGAACAGAAGGATTAGAGCCATGGTGGTGCAGTGGTTAGAGTGCAATACTGCAGGCTACTTCTGCTGACTGCTAGGGGCTCACAGGAGCTTGAGAGAGCCCCTAGCTAAGACTCTGCAAGATTCGGAGAGCCCTCAATAACCTCAGAAACACAAGTAGCAAGCTCTTAATAGGCTTAATTGAACTTCTGGGCATTTATCCAAGAGCACTTCACACCTTGTAAAAGTGTTGCAAGCTAGATAAACAATTCACTCAGTGCTTGCCAGGGAGAGCCATTAGAAAACCAGATAACAGAGCCACTAGCCTCCGAGGGGATTAATTCCCAAATAATAAGAATCACGTAACTCACCAGAAACTCTACTAAGACTCCAAGATCCCTCTCATAGTCACTGCTATTAAGCCTGGCTTCACTCAGGCTTCTATTTAAGTATTAAATGCATGAAATAAGAAACAATTTTTGGTACATATTGTTAAGCCTGGGCCCATAACCAGTGTTAAGCCTGGGTTCCCCAACCAGGGTTAAGGAGACAAGCTAAACAGAATGTGCAGCGTTAATCAGATAGGCATACAGATAAATGTGTGAGATAAGTTTGTATGTTTTGTTAACATACAGTAAAAATAACAGATACGCTTGTGCTATCAAAAATATAGTTTATTCCATTTAGAGTTATAGCATAGTCAAAATAACAGTCCATTAGTCATGTATTGTTTTAGTCAGTCCATTCAAGGATATTCAATTAGCAAAGTCCGTGTAGAATATCCAATGTCAACAGATAAATCAATTTCTCTCTCCTGTTCCAGTAGGGGAAAAACGCAGTCTTCAGTCTATCCAGTAATTAGGGATCATCAAGCCAGAGAGAGCAAGCTGCCGTGCCTTACTTCTTTTACGGTGCTTTTACAACCACTCCCTTAATTACATTCTTACAGTTAAAGTTACAGACACTTTAACTAACAAACCATGATAACATATTTATTATTTTACCTAAGCCAGTTAGGGTAAACAATGTTATCCCTAACACATATATCTTTTTTTAGGTAATTAGGGCAAAGAAGCGACATCGAATTGGCCACACCCACCCAGTCACATGATCACCCAGCCCCACCCATCCAGCCAATCATTAGGGCAGAGAGCCCCTTGCTAAAAAATTTGAAGTCCACCCCTGTCTTCATTACAACATCACCCAGTAAGCCTGGGACATAGAAAACCTTCAAAGTTAGCTGGACTCCTGCATAGCCCCCTGGGAGTCTGACTACTATAAGGATACATTTCTTGCAAGGCCCAAGAGAGGATATAAATATATCTCTCTCTTCACTCCATGCAGCAGTTTCCCAGAATCACACGTGCTTGGTGGTTCTGATTCACAATTAACCATCCTTCCAAGCAGCCTCCATGTTTCCAGTGTCTTTCTTCCCATTTGGAACTGAACCCAGATGGACATTTTGTTCCAACACACATTTTAAATGTATTTAGTTTTGTTTTGTAAAATCTCCATTTTCCCCTCCTCTCCTTTGAGTTTGTATTTTAATTTTGTGTATTAAAAAAAAAAACTCAAAGGAAAATGTTGGACAGCCATTTTCTGGGATGGAATAAACTCTCCTGCTTTGGGTGGGATGGGGTAGGGATTGGGCTAGTTGACCTCTGGAGTCCCTTCCAGCACTATGAAAATGCATTTGGGGAAAAATCCGCTCAACCAATCCTCCAAAATCCTCATACATGCTTGACAAACTAAACTAAATCAATAAAATCAATCAATCAATAAAAACTAGCTTTGCTGAAACATTCTACCAACAGAAATCAAACAGCATCTGGAGTAGTAGAGTAGTCTCTTTGTATTTGTTCTACTTTCTTTCAGAAAAAGAATAAATGTATTACTTGGTGCATATTTCTTTAACGACTTCAAGGAAGCTGTTTAGAACAGCTCTGAAAATACATAGGAATGAGCCATTGAATGGAAAATTTTCTGGGTGATGCAAAGGAAGTTTACACCCACATAATTCATTAAAGTTAATAGGAACAGTATGAAAACTTTTCTGTTTGGAAATTGCCCCCTTTGTCTATGAGAAGGAAAAGAATTAATGCTGTGGGGCTCGCAGTATTCTTTGCAAATGATCCATTAAAACTCATCAATCAAAGGATTTATAGGAGTAAGTTTTGCCTTATGGGGTTTTCTAATTTCTCTGTTGCATATCCATTCTTTTTGTCTCCCTTCTTTTTCTCAAAACCATCCTTGTGACTTGCATTAGACAAGAAGAAAAATATTCCAGAGTTAATTTGGTACTACTTTCCAATTTTCAGAAGGAAGCAATTCTGGTGGTGATGAACAATGCCTCGTTTGTGTCTATTTTTGAATCTCCTTGTAAAAGTTTACACATTCAAGCTCCCTGATTCTCAATTTACATTACTGGCTTGCAGAGACTTCATCTTGAAGCCGAATCTGATTAGCTGTGTAACATTGACATATTTGATGTCTATGTAGAAAGGAAAATAACTACTTACAGTTTTCACATTATTTTTAAATGAACATTACATCTTCGAGAAGAAAAACTAGATGTTGCAGCAAAGGATTGCTTTATTCCACACATGGCGAGAATTTGTAAGGAATGATACTTTTATATATATATATGGATCTTTGGTTATTCGGGTTTTCTCCCGCGTAAGATTGGAAGTATCTAGGCAACGTTTCGATGAAGTCTCATTCATCATCTTCAGGCTTGGTCTTCAGCTCTGTGCTTCTCATATATATAAATATAATATCTATATCTATATATATATCTTTATATCTACATCTATATCTATCTATATCTATCTATATCTATATCTATATCTATATATATCTATATCTAATCTGTATCTTGCCATTTTTGAATATATGAGGGAGGCATTTGCTAAAGTGCACAAACTAAGCTTAACGTGTTATGTGAACAAAGCAATTAGGTTTTTAATTGACTTGATTAAACCCAATCACTATGGAAACAACTGATCTCAACTCATTAAGTTTTCACTGTACAATTTGCAAATTTATTTATTTAACAAATTTATATAGCCCCTATCTATCCAAGGAACTCTGGGTGATGAACAGAAATAAAAGCAAATAGGTCTATTATCAAGAAACTGGGAAGAGGCCCCCCAAAATTTCATTATCAGTTCATCAAAAAAACCCCCTACATCCACAGTTCCATCCACTTCCTGACTTCAGAGCCAGATCTTTACAGTTTTCCAGAATAATCGGCTCTCTTTCTTTCTCTTTCTCTTACTTTCCCCCTCTTCCTCCCCCTCCCTCCTTCTCCCTCTCTTGTTCGTAATTTTTATTAAAACTTTTAAACAAGAAGATAAAAATAAAAGACTAAGGTAAAGTAAGGAAGAAAAAAGCAAAAAAAAAAAGTTCCAGAAAAGAAAAAATGTTGAAGAAAAATTAGAGAAGGAAGAAAAAAAATATATAGAGAAGTAGTTTCTGCTATTCTTTCTAGCAGTTTTAAGTATAAATACATTTTAACCTCTCTCTCTAAAGTTACATCATATTACTCTTCATAGAGTGATTTATCCTATTCTAATCATCAAAACCATAAATCACAAGTTCAATTTTTCTTCATTTTTTTTTGCAAAAAATTGTAACTTATGAAACGTCTGTTTCATAAGACATGTGCCATAATAGAGAAGGCACTGACTCTGCAGAGACATACACATGCACACACAGAGACAGACCGAGAGAGAGACAGAGACAGAGACACAGACACACAGAGAGAGACAGAGAGACAGAGAGAGAGAGACAGAGACAGACAGACAGAGACAGAGTCAGTGAGAGACAGAGACAGTGAGAGAGGGAGGGAGAGAGAGAGACAGAGACAGAGACAGACAGAGAGAGAGAGAGACAGAGAGACAAACACATATACACATGCAAATATGGTATCGCTTCACTGATGGTATCATGTGCACTCTCTCTGAGATGGTAAAACAAACAGAATAAATCAGGAATAGGTTGTCCTACAAGGAACATGGTCCCATGTCCTCTACTGCTTTAAAAGTGACAGTCAGCATCTTGAATGGTACCCAAAGCTACCACCTGCCTAGATCATTGTCTCCACAGTCAACCCTCACTTACCCTTACAAAGGTTTTCATCCTGACAATAAAGAGAATGAGATGTCAGAATCAGCTGCAAATTTTTTGATTCAGGTGGAATGCACAAAGCACATGTTTAGTTGTGTTATTTTAAAGTTTGAGTGTAAATATCCATGCAGAGTAATCTGTGAAAGGGAGCAAAAACAGGTTTGTAGACAAATTGAAACTCCAGGACTATGCATGCACACCAGAGGTGCTATTCAGCAAGTTCTGAATAGCAAGTAGTGGAAATTTTGAGTAGTTTGGAGAACTGGCAAATACCACCTCTGACTGGCTCCGCCCCCATCTATTCTCTGCCTCCCGAGTCCCAGCTGATTGGCTGGGTCTTCTTTGGTTGCCCTGCACAGGAGAACGGAGCTGGAAAGCAGGTTAGTGGGGTGGGAAGGAATGGGGATTTTGCAGTAACCTTCCCCTGCCACACCCACCAAGCCACGCCTACAGAACCGATAGTAAAAATTTTTGAATCCCACCACTGATGCACATAAAACGTATTGGATGTAGCCAAATGTATCCATGTTTTATAATATTTAATATGCACTAAGTGTAAACAGATGGAGTTCATGATAAATAAGGACATCGATAAGATTTAACTGATGCAATTTAAAAGGTTTAATTAAATTTGGGTTTCTGTTTTGAGTGTGGCTCCTGGATGTCCTGACAGTTGGACCATAAGGAAGGCCGAGCACCAAAGCATCAATGCTTTTAAATTTCTGCTAGAGAAGATTCTTGAGAGTCCCTTGGATTGCAAGGAGATCAAATAGCAATAGCAATAGCACTTAGACTTATGTACCTTTTTACAGTGCTTAACAGCCCTCTCTAAGCAGTTGACAGAGCCAGCCTATTGCCCGCAACAATCTGGGTCCTTACTTTACCAACTCAGAAGGCCGACTCCAACCTTGAGCCTGATGAGATTCAAACTGCCAAATTGCAGGCAGCCATCTGTCAGCAGAAGCAGCCTGCAGTACTGCAGTCTAACTACCGCACCACCATGGCTCACTTCAGCGAACCCCAAAGGAAATCAATCTTAACCGTTCTTTGGAAGGATGGATGTTGAAGCTGAAGCTCAAACACTTTGGCCACCAAATAAGAAGAGAGGACTCCCTTGGAAAAGGCCCCGATGTTGAGAAAGATGGAAGGCCAAAAGAGAAGGGGACACCAGAAGATGAGATGTTTAGACAGTATCATCAATGCAATGAACATGAATTTGGCCAAGCTCCAGGAGACAGTGAAGGACAGTGGTTGTTGGTGTGCTATTCCATGGAGTCACACATGTTTTAGTAACTGATCATAAATCACCCGCATGTCCTGGAAAGGCCACAGGTAGCCAAAAAGTCTCTGTCACCACCACCAAGTTGCTCCACAGTTGGTCAAAAGAATGACTGCAAGGACATCTACTCTAGCCAGAAGACATATGAGCAAGCTTCCTATGGAAGGGATGGGAATCTTTGTTTTTCTTTAACAATTTTAAAAAGGGTGTTGAAGAACAAGAAGGAACATTGTACAAGTTACTTGTCCTTCTGTAGCACTCCTCCAAAAGGCTTAATTACTGTGGTACCAGGAAGACAGAGTCATCAGCCATTATTTGGCCAAACCAAACAATGAAATAAAGTCATAAATTGCATATTTATTTGGTCAGGGAGATGGGAGAGCTGGGTTAATTTATTAGTCCAGGGTGTTAGCAATGAAAACCATGACACAAGATTCGGTCAGCTACATAAGTCCACAAAACAAAACACATTAGTTAGTATTTCACTTTTCATTTCATAGGCTGCTAATAAATTATGAGGTCCACCATTGAAGGCTAAGGAAGGAAGTGACACATGGAAGAAAAATAAAGATTATCGTGCCTTGCTCCTATTGCCACACAAGAGTGTGTTTATAGCTTACACAACTAGAGAACAAAACCAACACCCTATGCCTAAACAAGTCATAATGATGCCCTACTGTGTGGAATGCACTTCTATTTCTAGCAAGGATATGTGGGCAGGACAGCTGAAGATCTGTTTTTGCAGAGTGATGTCATCTCACAAAAGGATATACAGGTGGTCCTCAACTTACAACCACAAGTGGGACTGGAACTTCCATTGTTAAGTGATGCTGTTGTTAAAAGCCTGATTTTACAAGCTTTTTTTGGCCGTGGTCGTTAAGCCAATCATCACAGTTGTTAAGTGAACCATGTGGTCCAGTGGTGGGATTCAAACTTTTTTTACTACCAGTTCTGGCTTAGTGGGCGTGGTATGGTGTGGCTTGGTGGGCATGACAGGGGAAGGTTACTGCAAAATCCCCATTCCCTCCCCACCCCACTAACCTGCTTTCCAGCTCCATTCTTCTGTGCAGGGCAACCAAAGAAAACCCAGCCAATCAGCTGGGACTCGGGAGGCAGAGGATAGATGTGGGCAGGGCCAGTCAGAAGTGCCGGTTGTCTGAACTACTCAAAATTTCCGCTATTGGTTCTCCAGAACTGGTCAGAACCTGCTAATACCACCTCTGGTGTGGTCGTTTATCGAATCCAGCTTCCCCATTGATTTTGCTTCTTGGAAGACCCCTGGGAAAGAGGATCTCTGTTCACACAACACCAGAATGCTGGAAATGATTGTACATACAATAGCTGTATGCCAAGCACCCACCTTCTGATCATGTGGCAGTATGAATGCTGTGACGATCATAAGTATGAGGACCATTCATAGCAATGGTGAGGTTCAAAAAAATTCACTACCGGTTCTGTGGACGTGGCTTGGTGGGTGTGGTGTGGCTTGGTGGGTGTGGCAGGGGAAAGTTACTGCAAAATCCCCATTCCATCCCCACCCCACTAACCTGCTTTCCAGCTCCATTCTCCCATGCAGGGCAACAAAAGAAGACCCAGCCAATCAGCTGTGATGCGGGAGACAGAAAATAGATAGGGGCAGGGCCAGTCAGCGGTGGGATTTGCCGATTCTCTGAACTACTCAAAATGTCCGCTACCAGTTCTCCAGTACTGGTCAGAACCTGCTAAATACCCACCTCTGTCTAAGATGCTGCAACCATTGTAAATACATGCTGGTTGCCAAGCACCCATATTTTTTTTTAATTTTATTTATACATTTTTTTTCCTTTCCATATAGGTGCTTAATGAACAGTATATTGTCTGAGTCATTTTAGGTTTGCAAGATAATAAATAGTAGACAGTGCAGAGATGAATAGATTGACATTAAAAATAAAAGACAAGGAAGAAACAGAATATTTTTCAACATGGGATATGTTTTATCAGTGGTTAGGTAAAAGAGATAGAAATTAGAAGATGAAAAATTACCATTATATTTAAATAAAGAATGGAAAATTATTATTATAAATAAGCAAACATTATTATCATTATTATTACTACTATTTTTACAATGGTCGTTATTATCAGAAATTATTATTATTTTGTAAACCTAAAATGACTCAGCCAAGCACCCATATTTTTGGTCATGTGGCCACAGGAATGTGATGGTCGTAAGTGTGAGGACTGGTTGTAAGTCCCTTTTTTTCCAGCACTGTTGTAGCTTTGCTCGCTAAATGAATGGTTCTAAGTCAGGGGTGTCCAACCTTGGCAACTTTAAGACTTGTGGACTTCAACTCCCAGAGTTCCAGCTTTGCTGGCTGAGGAACTCTGGGAGTTGAAGTCCACAAGTCTTAAAGTTGCCAAGGTTGGACACCCCTGTTCTAAGTGGAGGACTATTTGAATATTCCCTGAAGAAGATTTATCTTCCTCTTTTAGGAATTGCACTGCTAAGCAGGTGGCAGTCAAGATATTTTTCTGCTTGCCAGTCTAAAGGAACACATCAGTCTGGGTAATTTAACAAAGGCTTTTAAAACCATCAGAACTGCAGGCTAGGCACCTTGCTGTGGTGACCTCTTTAAATTCTTTAATTTCCCCACTTCCCTCGGCTGCCGTATTGACAAGGGTTTCTGAATTTCCTGAGGACAATGGCGCGCTCCGAAATAAAAGAGGGAAACAGTGTGATTTTGCTATACGGGGTTATCATCTTGTCTCTGACAAAAGAAGTAATTAGGCCGAGGTGCTTTGGGAAGATTAATGGAAGCTTTGTAAGAATAGGGAAGAAGATCAAGGCAAAAAAAAGCATCAGGTTATCGTAGGGATGAAGGCTTCCTTGCACCGATCGGTTTCTACATCCAGTTTTGGTCACCACATTACCAAAAAAAAAAAAAAGACGATGGAAAAAAATGCGATGAAGAGCAACTAAGTCTCAGCCAGTCCTTGAGTATTGAAGATTTGTCTTTAAAATGAATCCAAACTCCAGCTTCTCTTTAGGACAAGGATGGTTTATTCAATATCACAGCAAACAACAAATACTCTTATCAGGCAAGAATGGCTAAAAGCCAGGCAAGGTTAGAGTTAGGGTTTGAGTATGCTCTCTTTCCTTTTATTATCATTATCATGAGATGCACCGCACCACACCCAGGCCTGTACACGGTTCTAGTTCTGGCCACGCTTAACCTATTATCGCTAAACGCTATTAACCCTATACCATGTCGACATCCCTAACCTATTCCGACTCTCACTAACTGATCCCCACCTGGTGCCATCTTTACCATGTCTTAACTCAATGCCTAATTACCATCTATATGTGTCCCACCCCCCCTTTAACAATATGCACCACATCAATACATGAAAAAAGCCATCCTGCAGCCCCGCAGTTGTTGCAGAATCCATCCTTCAGGCCGCAGTTGTTGCAGAATCCATCCTTCAGGCCGCAGTTGTTTCAGAATCCATCCTGCAGCTCGCAGCTCTGGTGAATCATTCTAAAGCAACCTTCAACACCGTCGGCTAGCACGCAAGCAGGAATACAGATCCAGCGTCAGCAGAGCTAAGGTGAACGCGGAGCCCGACGCTAAGATGATGAAAGACCTGGAGACTAAAACATAGGAGGAACCGTTGCAGGATTTGGGTTTGGCTAGTCTAGAGAAAAGAAGGACTAGGAGGGCCATGATAGCAGTATTCCAGTATTTGAGGGGCTGCCATAAAGAAGAAGGGGTCAACCCAGGAATGGGATTCTACTGGAACTGGATGATAAATTCGCATCTGGTTAGCTGAACCCGTATTTAAACCAACTGGCTGACCCCTCCATGCCCATCCCACTCCGCTCCTCCCAGGAGTCTCCACGTGGCCCATTTTTAATGGAGGTAAATGCAGGGTCCACACAGAGGCTCTGAGAAGGGGGAAAACAGGTGTTCTGGAAGTAATGGAAGTCCAGAAATGGGCCTGTTTCTGGCTTAAGGAGAGCCTCCAGAGCCCGGGAGAGGCCATTTTCACCCTCCCAGAGACCTGAGGGAAGCCTCTGGACCCTTGGGAAGGTGAAAAAATGGCCCTTCCGGAAGTACCGGAAGTCCAGAAATGGGCCTGTTTCTGGCTTATGGAGAGCCTCCAGAGCCTGGGAGAGGCCATTTTCACCCTCCCAGAGACCTAAGGGAAGCCTCTGGACCCTTGGGAAGGTGAAAAGGGAAGGTGGCCCTTCTGGAAGTTCCAGTAGGCCACGCCTGCCATGGCCACACCCACCCAGCAACTGGGCAGCGAACTGGTTGCTGGGATTTTTGAATCCCACCCCTGGGTCAATCTATTCTCCAAAGCCCCAGAGGGCAGGACAAGAAACAATGGATGGAAAGTAATCAAGGAGAGAAGCAACCTGCAATTGAGGAGAAACTTTTTAACAGTGAGGACAATTAACCAGTGGAACGGCTGGCCTCTAGAAGTTGTAGCTGCTGCTTCATCATTGGAGGTTTTCTAGAAGAGGTTGGACAGTCACTTCTCTGAAATGGAATAGTCTCCTGCTTGAGCAAGGGGGTTGGAATAGAAGATCTTCCAGCTCTATTCTGATTAATTGATTGATTGATTGAAAAGAAAAAAAAAACCTTTTCTTTTCTGGCCAATGGCAAGAAATTCCAATTCCCAAATGATCCATTGAAGGCAACTTTCCAAAGAAAATGTTTATTTCATTTATTTATCTATTAAATTGCTGCCCATCTCCTTTATAAGATGATTCTGGGTGGCTTCCTTTTTTATTTGTTTGTTTAAATTTGCTGAGTTTTCCAATAAGATAACTCTGGTGGCTTATCTATCTATCTATCTATCTATCTATCTATCTATCTATCTATCTATCTATCTATTTAATGTTCAAATGTGCTGGGTTTTCCTGTCTCTTTGGACACAGGTGCTCCATGATGCTATGATGGTTTCAGGTTAAAAAGAGAAGCTCTGTCAGCTCTTCGGTTTTGCTGGAGAAACCAACAATATTTTCATTTGTTTGTTTAGTAAATGTATATGGTCGCCCAATTCACACACCAGTGATTCTGGTGCCTTGCAACATTAAAAATCCACAACATTAAAAACCACAAAACCTCCCCTCACTTCAAGGCATCATCAACATAATAAGATCTATTTTATTTTCCAGCAGTCAAAGTAAAACAAGAAAAGAAAAAAAAACCCAACATAGTTGCAAGAGCATGCAACTATTGGACACAAGCTGCCAAAACAAGGGACTATGTGTTTTAATCCTGGACTCACAGCATAGGCAGGGGTGGGCTGCTGGGGGTTTGCAGGGGTTCGGGAGAGCCCCTAGCTAGGATTCTGTGCAGTTTGGAGAATCCGCCAAATCCCACTCCTGGCTGGCTCCGCCTGCCCTGCCCCTCCCCTCCCAGGAGTCCCCACAGGGCCCATTTTGGATGCAGGTAAGTGCAGGGTATGCACAGAGGCTCAGGGAGAGTGAAAATGGGCTTCCTGGAAGTTTAGGAAGGCTAGAAATGGACCCATTTCTAGCTTCCAGAGAGCCTCCAAAGCCTGAGGAGGGCAAAAACTCTCACCCACCCCCCGCCACGGTACAGGAGGCTGTCTAGGCCATGCCCACCATGGCCACGCCCACACAGCAACCGGGCAGGGAACTCTTTGCTAGAATTTTTGAAGCCCACCCTGAGCGTAAGGCAAGATGTTCCATTTATTTTTAATTGTAGAAGAAACCCTCCCATACTACCATTTCTTACAATACTGGACAATACAGTATCAACAGTAGAGACCTTCACATTTCTAGGTCCTACTATATCACAGGACCTAAAATGGACACCTAACATCAAAAATGTTATCAAAAAAGCACAGTAAAGAATGTTCTTTCTGCACCAACTCAGAAAGCTCAAACTGCCCAAGGAGCTGCTGATACAGTTCTACAGAGGAATCCATACTTGCCAACATTTTGGAATCCTGAAGAGGTAGATTTTGCGAGGGAGCGAAGCGACCAAGCCCGAGCGCGCTTG
>BHEV01035867.1:0-14800 GCA_004319985.1 Emydocephalus ijimae
TGTGGCCTTTCTTTCCACACTCATGGCAGAGTGCGTCGTGGAATTTGCATTTGGACCTGGAATGGTTGGCCCCGCAGCCGGTTCAGGGGCATAGGGACTTTGGATAGTGGTCCCGATCGGACCGCAGTCGATGGACCTCTTCTTCGTCACTGTCTGACGACGAAGAGAGGTCCTCATGGTGGGTTGTCGAAAGCTGTCCTTCCGACTTGGATAAAAGGTCGCCCGTCGGTTGTTGTGCTGGAGTGCGGTTTCGGCGCAGTTGGGCAGCGGACTTCTTGGTGGCTTCTGCCGCAGCAGCATCAGTGATGGCATCAGCAAGGCTGATGTCGCATTTTGCCATCAGCTTGCTTTGCACGCCTGGTGCATCTAATCCCAGGACTATTCTATCTCTTAAGGCCTCTTCCAGGTCGCAAACCCGCAGAGGCCTCCCAGGTTTCGGAGGTCTGCGACGAAATCGGTGACGCTTTCTCCTTTTCTCTGGTTCCTTTGGTAGAACTCGTGCCATCTTACGAGCGTGGGCACAGTCGGTGCGTCATGAGCTCTTAGTATGGGTTCAAGGACATCCCAGTCCATAGCCTTCACTTCAGCTGGTTTGGCTAGTGCTTTAGCCATCTTAAATACGGTTGGTCCGCAATGCGTTAGGAATACCGCCTGTTTCTTCCCGGTTGAGGCATCCTTCAAATTGCTAGTTTCCAAAAACATTTGGAAACGATCCATGTAGGACTCCCAGTCCTCTTGCGATGGATCGAACGGAGCGGGTGGTATGACGCCGCTGGACATGGTTCTGGCGTTGTGTGTAGCCAGTCACGTGCTCGGCTTCTTCTTCTTAGTTTTGTCAGCTCTGTTGTCTCCAAATCCCATCCTCATCGCCAGTGTCAAGTTTGAGGCATGGGCGATAATGAATGGAGACGAGCCAGTTAACGGTGAACTTCAACTCTTCTATTTAGTGACAGCTCAGAAAAACAGGGCAGTTACGACCCTCTTATATAGGTAACCCAATAACTATTTAACCAATAAGAACTCAGGAGCACTTGCTCCATTGAACCAATACGAAAGCTCTGTCAATGGCCAATCAGATTCCCCTGAACGGGCCAATCCGATCCTGCCATTGGACAGCCAATCAGAAGTGCAGGGTCAGAACCCTGCACTTGACTCCAAGCTCCAAATAACTTTATTAAATTCTATGCATTCACAACAATCACCACCTGGAGATGCCCACATGATGCTGTGCACAACTTTTAATTGGATGAGCCGATTGAACTATTGGGGGTGGGAACGTTGCCATGACTTTGTATATGTGATTTACGCGCCCATTTTCTCAGATTCAGAATTCTTTTGTTGCTACCACTGGCTTTCCAATAAAAGATATCTTTTCTCTGATTAATGAAGTCTAAAGTATTTCTTTCTTGGATTTTGAATGGAGCACCAGCTGACAGCAAACAAAGAAGACCCAGCCAATCAGCTGGGACTCAGTGGGAGGCAGAGGATAGATGGGGTTGGCGGCGCCAATCAGAGCTGGGATTGGCCGATTCTCCAAGCTACTCAAAATTTCCACTATTGGTTCTCAGAACCGTCCAGAACTTGCTGAATAACCACCTCTGCCTAGGGCAGTGATGGCAAACCTGTTTGTCCTGGTGTGCCAAAAGTGTGCATGCACACATGCGCACACATGTATGCATGCCATCACTCATAAGGCCATGCACATGGGTGCCCCAACACCCCCTGCACATGCATGCGTGACCCCCCCATGCACATCGTGCATTTCTGCGCATACGCATGCATCTCCTGCATGCGCCCTGCCCCCATGTTCAGCAGCTATCTGATAACTAGCTGGTGGGTGGGCGCCGCGCATGCCTGCGCAGTGAATCTGCTCTGGGGCAATGGCTCTGTGTGCCACTTCCAGCATGCGTGCCATAGGTTCGCCATCATGGGCCTAGGACCTAGGCTCATGGAATCCTGTTGCCTTCCCACGGAAGTGGTACCTATTTATCTACTTGCATTTGCATGCTTTTGAACTGCAAAGTGAGTAGGAGCTGGGGCAAGGGATAGGAGCTTACCCCATTGCGTGGAGTTCGAGTCTGTAGCTTGGGCTGGCAGCTTTCCAGCTGATGAGCTCAGCATCTTTAATTTCTGAGCCATTGCACACATCCACCTCATCATAATGCCCCAAATCCTACAACGATGCAGTTGTCAGATAGGTTAGAACTCAACTTGAAGGAGACTTTTCTTAATACTTTGAAGCAAAACAAAAAACAAAAAAAGATTGGGACAGGTTGGAATGGGGACATTTTGGCTCTTTTTCCTTTCTTCTTGGACACAGCCCAGCCCAGCTTCTAATAAGTGCCATTGCCAGGAACAGGATGGCTGGCTTAGCCAAGCTGAACGAACAATGCAAGATTGTTTTGTTCAGCTTCTCATAGGCTCTTTCAAGAGCAGAAACTTTTTATTAAGAAATGAAAAAGGAAACCAACACAGCTTTCCTTCCTCATCTTCTAAGTAGCCAAGGCAGACTGGAGGGACTCTGAATGGAGTAATGCCTTCAGTTCTTGGCAGGGTTTGCCTGATCATTATTAATTCAATTGCCCCTAATTTTCTGGGTTCATACAATTAAATTGGCTGAAATGGCATTGACTCTTCTCTTCAGGAAAGTAATTGTTGCTGCTCACCCTAAAATGATGCAACATGTTTCCCGCTGGCCTGTATTTTATAGCATTTGACAAGCACAGAGTCTTATTTTTGTGTACCTCTGAATTTTTGATGGTTGGTTTAGCACTTGTTACAGATATGTTTAGGCTTTAGTTTTTCCCCCTTTTGTTAATATGTTTATTTCTCAGTTGTATGTGTATGTTTTTAATTTTTTGTGGCTATTTGGTTTCATTTTGTGTTTTTCTTCTTTATTTTTCAAACTTCTAATAAAGTATGCAAAGAAAGAAAGAAAGAAAGAAAGAAAGAAAGAAAGAAAGAAAGAAAGAAAGAAAGAAAGAAAGAAAGAAAGAAAGAATAAGAACATTGGTCCATCCAGTTCAAAATGCTGCTTCTGAACCCCCAAATTTTTGGTCCCTACAAGCAAGTTTAAAGTTAGGAAAGAAGACTAGAAGATACCTTGCCTAAGGGACACCCCAAAAGTGTGTGGGTGCCCATCAAGTCTGGGAGAGGAATTCTGCAAAATGAAATTCTTCCATTCAATTGTGTCCAATTCTCAGAGACTACCTGGGGGAAGTCCCTGCAGATTCTTGGTGAGGTTTTTCAGAAGTGGTTGGCCATTGCTTCCTCCCTGGGGCTGAGGGAAAGTGCCTGGCCCAAGGTCACACAGCTAGCTTCATGCCCAAGGCAGAATTCAAACCCCCAGTCTCCCAGTCTGTACCCTGATGCCTTAACCACTACACCACACTGGCTCTGCAAATGGGGTATCACCATGAAAATGGTTGACACACACACACCCCTTTTAAAGGAACACCCTACCTCCTTTGGTGGGCCAACCCAGAAGAAGACTTCATTTGATGATCTTTAAGTCTGGTATGTACTTATGGGAGAAAAAAAGTGTTCCTTGAGATAACCTGCTCCTAAGTGGTTGAAACCACGCTTGGATTTGAATCTGGAGGCAGAGGCAGCCAACATAGAGAATGAAGTGCTGACATAATCTCACAAGCTTTGATTGAACAACATGTAGGGACTTCCTTCTTTGTAAGGAGGAGTGAAGAAAACAAGAAGTTGGGCACGCAAGGCTTGCTTTTCCCCAGTGATTTAGCTGAAGGTCCCTCTAAAAAAAACCACTTTCTCTGAAAAAAAAAAGGTTATGGCTCAAAGCAGGAAGAGGCTTTGCAAATGTAGCAACTCCCTGTTATCGGCAGAAAGAGGAACTTTCTCAGAAAGGATTGAGCAATTAATTCAGGCTGCGTGGGAATACAAAGCTTGTGTTGCTTGCATTGAGAACAACACAAGGTAGTGAGGGGAGGGGGCAAAGGGCAGAGGTGAGGACTTGCCTCACTCACCCCATGCACCTGGCCTGGCCACCTGGCTGCTTCTTCCTGCTTCTTTCTTCTTCTGTTTTTGGCTGCATGCACGAAAAGTTGCAAAAGTCTGAGTAGTTCAGAGAATCGGCAAATCCCAACTATGACTGGCCCCTCCCCCATCTCTTTTCTGCCTCCCAAGTCCCAGCTGATTGGCTGAGTTTTCTTTGGTTGCCCTGCACAGGAGAATGGAGCTGGAAAGCAGGTTAGTGGGGTGGGGTGGGAATGGGGATTTTGCAGTATCCTTCCCCTGCCATGCCCACCAAGCCATGTCCACCAAGTCATGCCATGCCCACCACGCCATGCCCACAGAACCGGTAGTAGAAATTTTTTGAACCCTCCCCCCACTGCTTTGGCTCATTCTTTTAGCCTTTTGTGTAAAATGAAGCAGGAAGCATTGAAGGTCCCAGACTTAGTGGCAATTAGTAGTTTTGTTCTTCGTAACTACTGTATCTTAACTTTGGAAGAAGCAGCCCTTGGCACTGTTGTCAGAATCAAGATCAGGGTAACATCATGTACATTCCCAGAGTGAACACAAGGCTCTTGAGTAACCCCATGCAAATCAATCTACAGGAATTGTTCCTTGGTGAAGCTGGAGGTCTCAGCTGTAGGCGACAGTCTTGATCCACCTGTTCAAATGGGATTTCTACTTCACTTGCCTTCTCTTGCAAGCTCTTCTTCACCTAGGGAAGTTCAGAGTTAGGGCCAAACTCACAAATCCCTTAGCATAAAATGCAAACATCTGAAACCATATTTATGACCTTTGTGTACCACCCATCTCACTCTTTGGGACCACACTAGGCTCACGCCAAGCTTGTTGCCATCCCTGAACCAAGAGAAGTAGCATTTTATGGTGTGTGTCATCAGCAATTAATATTGCTTAAAGAGCAAAGCTAAGAATCAAATGTCATAGAATTAGAAGCTCTTACATTTTCTACTTCTTTGAAAACACGAAGTAAGTTCTCCCTCAGAACGCCACGAAGTTCTTCCTTGGTCCAGCCTCTCCTCAGCAGTTCTTCAATTAAGTTTGGATATTTTGAAACATCTTGCAGTCCCTTAGGAAATCTGTCAGTCAAGACATGAGTGGCACAAACTAAAGCTCTATTTATGAGCAAAACCACAGCCAGATTAGGAAGTAAGAAAATTCATTGTCAGCTTTTGCCTCTAGTCAAATGGCTGCTTATGAGAGACTCACAAAATTACATCTATAAATGTATTTTTAAAGAAAGGAGCTGGGCAATTCCAATATTTTTATCCAGTTGCACCTTGTGTGTGTGTGTTTTTTTAATAGAATGGTTTGTCAGATCTAAACGATTTTTGATAAGGTTAGGATAAATATAAAGGGTCCCTTTTGGATCGAGCAAGGTTATTTTCACAGATATTTAAAAATCTGCAAAACATTCTCGCACCATAAAACTACCATTCGTGTAATGATTTTCCTGAAAAAGACTTGTGCCAATGCTATGACTAGCCCACTTCTCCATATCTACCCTGTGGAGGGGAAGGACAAAATATACTTTCCCAGATAGAAAAAATATTAAAAGTAGTAGGTGAATTTTAATTTGAGGCTGGTGATAGGACAAAGAACGTCACAGTCAGTGGTGGGATTCAAATAATTTAACAACCAGTTCTCTGTTCTAATGATTTCTTCCCAAAACCACAAACTGCTCAGAAAGTTAACAACCGATTCTCTCGAACGGATGCGAACTGGCTGAATTCCACCACAGGTCACAGTCAATAGTTGATTGTCATACATGTGCACTTCTGCTTAGCTATGACCCATTGTTTATTCAGAAGGGTGCCAGCATGTACCACAAAACTTGCTATTTAATTTAAGAATGCAGTAGTGCTGGCTACTTTTGCTGACTGCTGGCTGCCAGCAGTTTGGAAGTTTGATTTTCACCAGCTCAAGGTTAACTCAGCCTTCCGAGGTGGGTAAAATGAGGACCCAGATTGTTGGGGGCAAGAGGCTGACTCTGTAAACTGCTTAGAGAGGGCTGTAAAGCACTGTGAAGCGGTATATATATATCTAAGTGCTATTGCTACCTACCTCCTTAACAGGACAGCTGTTATAGCAACCAACAGAATGAAAGCTTTCTTCTATCAAAAGATCCTCTGGAATTTAGTAGCTTAAATTTGCTGGTCCTATTTTTTGCCATGCTGGGTCAAAACTCTTTCCCAGCTTCACGGCATAGGAGAAATTGGGATAGACCACTAGGCCAAACAGCCAATGCAAGGCAACCCGCAGGCTCAGAAGGATGGGGAGAGGTCAGAGAGCATCGGCTTTCTAAAATGAGGAGCTCATTGCTCATAATTGTCAGGCTAAATCAAGTACACTCATCAACTTTGAAGCCTGATGTTATAACATGTAGCTGCAGCTGGTGGTTATGGAGAAATGCATTAGGAAATGATCAAGCAAGCCAAATGACTCTCTGTAAAGGAAGTAAAAGGCTTTTTAGCTCACCCTTTTTAAAAATAACTTTGAAGTCCTTGATGATCTCTTAGTTTGGCTGTTAGTGTGTAGATGTTTCATTAGCCAACTAGATATCATCAGGGGTGGGATTCAAATTTTTAACAACCGGTTCTGTGGGCGTGGCTTAGGTGGTGGATATGGCTTGGTGGTCATGTGACTGGGGGACATGGCTTGGTGGTCATGTTATTGTCTGGGCGTAGCCAACTCAATATCACTCACATTGAGGCACACATCTCCTTGCCTGGCCTCTCATGACTGTGGGGATGCTGCAACAGTCGTAAGTGTGAAAAATGGTCATAAGTCACTTTTTTCAGTGCCATTGTAACTTTGAATGGTCACTCCACACAAGCAAAATACCAGCAAAGGAGGGGGAAAAAATATCTCCAGAGAAGTTCCTGAGACAGGAAGTCTAGTCCTGCCAAGAATGTAAAAAAGGAGAGGCAGTTTCTATAAGCAACACCAGAATGTTTCCTTCCTGCCTTCCTTACAGAATTAGGCCAGTAATTTCTTCTAACAACCGGTTCTCCAAACTGCTTAGAATGTTAACAACCAGTTCTAGCAAATAGGTGCAAACTGGTAGAATCCCACCTCTGGATATCATTCTCAGTGCTAGCCTGTGTAGACTTTGCTCCTTGTTTATATACTTACAGTAACTTGACCTGCCACCAGTGTCGGGCTATGTATGTGTTTTCTGCTTGGCTGGGAGATTGTTTTCTGCATGGTACCTACTTGTTTCGGATATTATGTACTCCTTAAACAAGGAAGTACCACAATCCCAGCAACAGTGGCAGGACAAGCTGCTGTATATAAACAGAGCGCAAACATCATGCTCACTAGCATTGAATGTGCTACCTCGTTGGACAACGAAACATCTGCAAGCAAACAGCCAAGCTCAGAGAGCACCAAGGCCCCAGCTGAAGAAGCTTCCTGGATGAGAAGTGAAACATCTTCAAGGAAAAACCAAGTCCAGTTGCCTTTTGAAAAAGCACTTTGGGACAAGCATGACCTGGGTGACTGAGGATCTCCAGAGATATCAAGGACTCCACAGTTCAACCCCGAGTTGCACGTATTTCCTTCTGATTATGTAACTTTGCTTAAAGAATCAAAGAGATAACAGATATTCTAAATTCTTTTGGGGACTGAAGATTTCATTGGGCTTGGCACATTAGGAGGTGAAATTTCTAAAAATGGATGGCACCAGGAGAAAGCAGCTGATTTTTCAAGTGTAATTTCACTTAATTTTGATGAAAAGGATATCAGTTTGGTATAATCATCAAACTAAAAATATTAAATCTTCTTGGGGATACTATAAGTGGCAGTTTGGAGCACCTCTTTAAGGTTTCCATACATTTATGAAATACCTGATAACAATGTGCAAAAAAGTTCAAAGGTGACTCATTTTGGATATAAAATGTTCCATTTCTCTTTCAAAAGAATGGTTTTGCTTTTGAATTGGACTGATTCAAATGTTGTTTAAGGTCTTCGGGGCTCAGAAAACAGAATTATTTTGAGTTCAAAACACTTCTCAAATGATTGAACATGAATTACATTTCTAACTCTAATAATTTGAAAGGGAAATGTTTTGCACACCACCAAACAATACTGTATCCACTTACTAACCGAAATTCTCCATCATAGTCACCGCCAATTCCTATTGAAACTGAACCTGCAATTTTCTTTATGTGGTCAAAGTGATCTGGAATTTTTTTCAACAACAAAAAAAGAAGACAATGAGATAGCATCAGAACATAGCATTGACAAAGGGGAAATACTTCTAGGAGACGAGCAGGCAGAGTTGGAAGGTGGAGTAAAACATCTCATCAGTTCAGAGTCCTTATCTTGCCACAAATGATCCAACTCCAACCCCTTTGTTGGTCCTAATACAGTGCCAATTTAGTCGACCAGATTCCTGTGTGTAGGCTTCAATAAATCGTTTCTGTTGCAACCTACACAAATGGTGCTGAACCATAAAGCACCTGACAATGCTTTATCCAAGTTCCCTCATTGACTTTACTTGTCAGAAACCAGCTGGGAAAGATGGCAAATGATGATCACATGACTTGGGGGGTTGCTACAATCATCATAAATACCTGTATCAATTGCTCAGCGCCCAAATCTGGGGCACATAACTTTGGAGATGCTGCAATGGTCTTAGGTGCATGGACTGGTTGTAGGTCACTTTTTTCAGTGCCCTTGTAACTTGGAACAGTTGCTGAATGAACAGTTGTAAATCAAGGACTACCCCTATATAGGGACAGCACAATCAAGGCTGGGCTGCTGGGGATTCCCAGGGGTTCGGGAGAGCCCCTAGCTAAGATTCAGTGCAGTTTGGACATCCCACTCCTGGCTGGCTCCGCCCACCCCTCTGCTCCCCTCCCAGGAGTCCCCATGTGGCCTATTTTGAATGCAGGTAAGTACAGGGCATGCACAGAAGTTTGGGGAGGGTGAAAAATGAGCCTTCCGGAAATTCGAGAAGGGCAGAAATGGGTGCATTTCCGGTTTCCAGAAAGCCACCGGAATCCAGGGAGGCCATTTTCATCCTCCTGGAGGCTCGAGGAAAACCTCCAGAGCCCGGGGAAGGCAAAAACACCCCCCCACACACATACACCCCATGGTGCAGGAGGCCAATTAGGCCACGCCCACCCAGCAACTGGGCAGAGAACCCTTGCCTAAAAATGTTTGAAGCCCCAGAGCACAATGTTTGCAAACCTGCAACAGTTGAAATGTTAACTGTATTAATGTCATGAGCAAAAAACTTCGCAGGGAATGTCACCATTATAATTCCATGGTTCTGTTTCTAAAACAAAGAAAAGATTAAATAAGTCAAACATCCTGTTCTGAGGGCTGTGCAATACTTCAGATTTGATTCCCCCCCAATTGTTTTGGCACACATGGGGTACATATATAGCAACTGTCTGGAAATTCTTTAAAATAGTTGGGTCACTTTTCAAGAAACTTTCTAGGGGAAAATAAAAATAGGTCCACGTCAAGGGAACATATCTGGAATGGGATCCAGTGCAAAATCAGCATTAGGCCACACAGAGCCCACAACCAATTCATGTACTATGGAAGTCTCTCTTGATGCTTATCAAGGATGTCCCAACTCATCAGAGAAGTAGCATGTTGCAAAGCAAACCACTTCTCTCTACCACAAGACTGGGCACCCTTAAGACTTGTGAACTTCAATTTTGGCTGGCTAGGGAAATTTAGGAAATGAATCAAGTTTGGAGGCCCCAGAACTTCCATCAGCCATCGTTCTAGGAATGCCTTTTGATCTTACAACAACCTTGGGCATTATCTGAAATTAGAAAGACCAAGTGGTTGCAACCTAATGTTTTATTTGACAATAGGCAACTTAGGGGACCAGGAATAATTGAAGTCCAGGACTTTAAAAGGTTGAGGGAGATGTTCCTTTAGTGCATAATGATCTAGAAAAGAAGACTCACAAGCTTAAGGAGAATATCATCTGGAACGTTCCTGGAGTTGTGGCAGACAGCATAGGCAGAAGAATGGCTGAAAATGACAGGTGCTCTGGAGACCCTGAGAACATTTTTTGCTGTCTCATGAGACGTGTGAGATAGGTCTACCATCATTCCCAGGCGATTCATCTCCTTCACCACTTCCTGGAGAAAATACAGTAGATATTGTGGTACACTGACAAAGAGACGCTCTCACACACAAAGCTGGGATCCTAACCATCCTTCCCAAAATCATAGCAAAATATTCATTTCTTGAGTGCCATTCAATGTTTTCTTCCCATCAAAACATCTCCAATTCCAGCCTTCCATTTTCTTGTTGGGAAAAAATTCTACAGCTATTCAGCATGTCCAATCAAGATGGTCAGGATTGGCATGTTCTCCCATGTGCAGATCTTCTACAAGAAGAAATGCTGAAGAAATCAAATGTTTCTGGAAGCTGGAAGGTTGGGGAAGGCGGAGTTAGAATAAAGGTTGCTAAGGGGTGTGGAAGAAATTGGGGGAAGATTAATTGGCAAAAAGAATAGAAGAAGAAAGAAGGAAGAACTTATCTTTAACTCAACTCAACAGAAGATTGGTCTTAGTGTTTCTTCAAATAACAATGAAATAAATTGTAAGCCTGATGACAGGAACGGCTTCATATTAATGAGATTTTTGGATCTCTTTTGGTTAAAGAGAAGAATAAAAATGTTTCCTAGATATAAATGGAATGGAATGGGCAGTGTTATTAAGTCCAGATAACTCTGCAACCAATGCCTCAATAATGTATTTATTTCTCAATTAAAATCTTTTATATCCTGCCTTTCAGGCTATACAATCTCTCCAAGGAGATTTTCACTTAATAGGAAAAATTTTTCAGAGCAGGAGTGTCCAACATTGGAAGCTTTAAGACCTGTGGACTTCAACTCCCAGAATTACCCAGCCAACCAAAGGACCACCAAACAAATGAATTGAGACATCTCACTTGAGGCACAAGTGACCAGGCTCACACTATGTGAAGTGGACAAGGCTTATTTCAGACCTATTATGCCAGACTTAGCTCTCTGGAGGAGGCTTTGATGTTGGCATAGGTGGAAGGAAAGAGAAGAAGAGGACAACTGGCAGTAATGTCAATGACAGATGCACTGTTGGAAGTTTTGAAGACCGATTATGGGCAGATCTTTGTGGAGATGATCTATTTATGTACTCTCTAAGAGTCAACAACTTGATTGCATACACACAGGGGTGGGATTCGGGCAGTTTGGACCGGTTTGGGCAAACTGGATGTTAAATTTACATCTGGTTCGCCAAACTACTAGTTGAACTGACTGCCCACTCCTTTTAGGGGTCTCCATGTGGCCTGTTTTGGATGCAAGTAAGGAGAGGGCCACACAGAGGCTCTGAGGGGGGGAGGGAAACAGGCCTTCTGGAAGTGTGGAAACAGGCCTGTTTCCAGCTTCCGGATCCCAGGGGAGGCCATTTTTGCCCTCCCAGAGACTCAAGGAAAGCCTCTGGACCCTGAGGAAGGTGAAAAATGGTGCTACCAGAAATTCCAGTAGGCCACTTACACCATGACCATGCCCACCCAGCAACCAGGCAGCGACCCCTGCATATACACCACAATCTTCATCATAATTAAATACTGATTATGGTGGATTCTCATCAAGACACCCTTGTAGATTAATTCTCAGATCTCCCTTACATAAGAGAATGTCAGAGGGACAATATCAGTTCAAGTCACTTGCTAAGTTACACTTAAAACTTTCTCTTACGATGCCAAAAGGAGTCAAGCCTTTAACACCAGGATAGAAATTATGTTTGCCTTTCGTTGACGTTTCGGCCCTAAAAATAAACAAAAATAAGGACTTTTACTCAAATGAAAGGTTGAAAGGTATTCAAATCAAAGGCTGGAAAAGTGTCATGAAAATATTCCAATGCTTAAACAGGAATTTTAACATGTCTATGAAGATTCTCAGTCCTACAGATCATGCTTGTCCCAAAGATTCCTTTTTCAAGAGACAACTGGACTTTCTGGTTTTTTTCTTTAAAGATGTTTCGCTTCTCATCCAAGAAGCTTCTTCAGCTCTGAATTTTAACAGTACTATACTCGGGAATTTTAGCAGTATTCTTAAATGTACCGTGCAAATAAAAGAGTCATATTTATTAATCATATTTTTGTGTAATCCTTCCTTCGATAAATTCCAGACTTCATCCATTTAATTTATCTAAAATATGATTGTACCTGATTTTATGACTTCTTCTTTTTTTGCCAAAAACCACTGGAGTTGTTACGTGAATCATCAACTCATTCAGAATCCAACTTCCTCTATTATTTATCTGTTTAATTTTATTTTTCACGTTTTTTGAAAACCACCTCCCATTTCCCTCTACCACACTTTGTTTGTCGAAAGCCAACTGGGAAAGTCCTAAATCATGATCAAGTAATCCTAGGGACACTGCCATCAATTGTTAATAATGTATAAAAGCAAAATACCACTCACACATCATCACAAAATCTCCAGAACCATAAAGCCTACAAACTTGAAATTTGGTTCCTCTTGGCTTCTAAGTGCTCACTAAGAAAGGATTTTTCAGAATGACCATCAGAGCATTAATATTTGGTATATTATTATTAACACACTCTGATGCTAAGGAGTTCTACTCCCCTTCCCCACCTGAAAAGAAATCTGTTCCAAATGCAAAAGACAAGCAGAGGAGTTTCAGTTACAGTTTCACAGCAGCTTTAGTACAGAACAGTTCAGCTTAGCCATGTCCAGGCTCCTTACTATCTCCTTCTTGTTCACACAGCAAATACTGCTTCAGTTTCCAAACAGCCCTCAACTCTCTCACATACTGACAGCACACTAGCCAGATGAATACTGATGGATGCTGGTAGGCAGAGGCAGAGTTTTTTCCCCTTATTTTCCTCCCCCAAAACTAAACTCAACCACATAGTTTCATAGCGAAGCATGGTTATAGAGCTAGTTGTTAATAGATGCTGGTTGCCAAGGGCCCAAATTTTTATTGTGTGATTGTGAGGATGTTATGACGTTCACAAGTGTGAGAACTGGACATACATCACATTTTTAGTGCTGTTGTAACTTTGAATGACCCCTAAATGAATGGTTGTAAGTCAGAGACTACCTGCAATTCATGGTCTTAAGCTATACAAACATATTATTTAAAGCAACAGCGGCAACTGTCATAACAACCCATCTCTGAAATAACATTTGTCTGTGAATTACCAGGGAGTGTTGCACATATGCGTCAAAGTCATGTAGCGAACCCCCAGATCGTAGAACATCCTCAAGGTGGCCAGACTGCTATCAATGGAATGACCACCTTCAATGCCAATCAAGCATCCTATCTTAGTGTGGCTAAGATTCTCAATGCCTGGAGTTGAAACAGAAAGAGCACATTCAAGTTTAAAAGACAGATCATCAGAAGAAACCCATAGTTTAAAGCTGGTGTGGCCATCCTGGACAACTTTAAGACTTATGGACTTCTCAACTCCCAGAATTCCCCAGCCAGGCAGATGGGGTATTTGGGGAGTTGAAGTCCACAACTGTTATGCCCCCCACCCACCCCCATTGAAGTCTGAATCCGAGGAGGAAGACAAACAGCTGACAGGGAGCAGGAGAGTGTGCCTGTGGAGGAAACTGGGGAAGGTCAAAGTCAGGCTGGGCAGAGCAGAGATGAGGTAGAACAAGGGAGAAGAGGTTCAGATGAAGACCAAGGCTCACCCCCTCCTCATCCTAGGGTGCACAGGGAGGAACAGAGAAGAGAGCAATGTGGGTTGCGTGGCTTACGAGGGAGGAGAGGGCCCTGATTCCCTTCACAAGGCACACCTGGGGATAGAGTTTAAAGGAGAACCAGTTTGGATGAGCGTTTGTCGGAAACAAACATTGAGTTTATCTCATGTTGGCTGCTGTTATCTTCGTTCCTGGCATCCTCCCAACAGGTTTGATTTATTGCCATGTTATTTTACTTCTGGAACTCCTTCTCTTGCCCTGCCAGATTTATTACCTTATTTTGCCTTGTTGGATTTATAATTTAAATTTTTCTGTTTACAACATTTGGATTGGAATATCTGCAACCAAAGGCTGTTGCAGGTTCATGGGAGAGTTTTTTCTCCAGACCGGAAGGTAACTGGGACATTGGGGGCAAAGTTGGAGCTAATAAAGGGACCCATACTTATTCTCTGGCTGAGTTGCCTTTGTGCCACGTCCCGGGTCATCACAACAATTCTTAAAGCTGCCAAGGTTGGACACTCCTCACTTAGAGGCTGTTTTACAGGCAGTCCTCTACGTTTGGCCACAATTGAGCCCAAAATTTCTGTTGCTAAGGGAGACGCTTGCTAAGTGAGTTTTGCCTGATTTTACTAACTTTCTTGCTACGGTTGATGAGTGACTCACAGTAGTTGTTAAGTTAGCAACCCGGTTGTTAAGTGAATCTGGCTTCCCCCATTGACTTTGCTTGTCAGAAGGTCACAAAAGGGGATTGCATGAGCCCAGAACACTGCAACCATCATAAATACATAGGAACCAGTTGCATGTGAATTTTGATCATGTCATCATGGAGGCTCAGTGCCATTGTAATTGTGAACTGTTCTGAGTCAAGGACTACCTGTATAAAAACTAGCACAATTTCAACATACGCATGGCCCAAAAAGTGTTGGGTGGAATGTAAGGCTGGATAAGAGGATATTCCACATGTCATATGGACAAGGACCACAGGTAGAGTTGCTCTCCCTATCTACCCAGCATTCCTATCCTCCATGGCAGGGGTCACCAACCTTTTGGACCTCAGGGACCACCAAACTCATAATTTTAAATCCCGGGGACCACTAATATGAATTTTGA
>BHEV01035871.1:0-11865 GCA_004319985.1 Emydocephalus ijimae
GGAGACGCCATGTGGACCCTGGTCCAGAATCCACCTGGATTTCGCGGGGCCAACCAAGGGCCATACCTTCCTACTTACAGTTGACGTATACTCCAATTGGCTGGAAATTCATCATATGACGACTACGACCTCCGAGGCGGTGATTAGGATTCTAAACAGACTTTTTGCAACCCACGGATTGCGAGACGTCCTGGTGTCTGATAACGGGCCACAGTTTACTGCACTAATGTTCGAGCAGTACCTCGCTGACCGCGGCATCCGCCATGCGCTCACCTCGCCTGCGCACCCTGCGACCAATGGCCGTGCAGAACGCATGGTCCAATTTGTAAAAAAGACATTGCAAAAAGGTAGACTATGACAATATTGACGACAAGGTCAATCAAATTCTCTTCTTGCAACACATCACTCCACATAGCGTCACCGGCAGAACTCCCACCGAACTACTGATGGGATGAAGACTCCGCTCCCACCTCGACCAGTTGCACCCTGCTTACGAACCGGAAAAACCAATAGGATCCAGCGGCCACTGTCGCACCTTCCAGGTAGGAGACCTCGTTTACGCACGAAACTTATCGGGCGACCCGATGTGGATAGAGGCGACAGTAGTATGTGTGACTGGCCCCAAATCCTACGTGGTACAATGCTTTGACAATAAATTGTGGAAACGGCATATCGACCAATTGCGGTCATGACTTGCAACGGCCAGTCAACAGCTCCCCCATGACCAAACCGAGGGGGGAGAGGTACGGAAGAAGATGAAGTTCCAGGGAACCCGCTCGAAGGGAACGACGAACTAAGGGATACGCAGGAAATGGAGCAGGTAGGAGAAATGTTTGCACCTCGGGGAATTGCGGAAAATGTGGGCAATGACGAAGAAGCAAACTCTGAGCAAGAGGCAGAACCACTGCCAAACAACGATCTACCTCAACAGGATTGCAATCAACCAATCCAACGAAAATCCAAGAGACTTAAAAGACAACCGTCCTTTCTAAGGGACTATACAACTACACCGGAATTAAGAAGCCAGGGGTAAGGGGTGTTGTGTATGCACTATAGTTAATAAAGTATGAGCTTGAGGTAAAGTGCAGGGTTCTGGCCCTGCACTTCTGATTGGCTGTTAGGCGGCCAGACCGGATTGGCTGGCTCTGAGGAATCCGATTGGCCCTTAACAAAGAGTTCTTATTGGTTGCAAGAGCTAGCGTTCCTAGCTCGTTATTGGATAAATCTTACAAGGGTTGCCTATATAAGGCAGAGTTCACTGTTGTTAAATTGAGAAGTCACTATGCAAATAAAGAGCTGAAGTTCACCATTCAGAGGCTGTCTCCATTTATTCCAACCCATGCTCAATACGTAACAGTATACATATATGCTTCCCCTTGAATCTGTCCATACATGCCCCACAAGCCTTAAAAATAAGCTTTGAATGAGAATATATGAACTTTCATAGACAAAGCAGGTTCAACACTGGAATGACATTGCATACAACATGCCCACATTTATTCTTGAATAAAGAAAATTCAGATTCCTTATAGTTCGATGTCACCATGATACATCTTCTGATCCAAATGATAACATTTCATAATCAAATAAATTATAGCTAGAAGTGTTAATTTGAGTATTTGGCTATTTTTTAAAAAAATTAATTTATTTTTAACTCACTGGCTTGCAGTGAGACTGGGAAAAACATGTGAATGGTCTTGGTGATGCAAGAAAAGCAATATCAACTTTATTTTTGCAGGACAATTTAAGGAAAGAAAAGAAAAGGAAAACATACCTCATTGACATAGGATAAAGAGAAGATATACCTTGTGCATATCATTATTCCTGAGCTTTCTGTAATTCTGAATTGATCCAGGGAAATAGAAAGTAATACTATGTGAGCTTACCAGAGCCAATCAAATAAACCTTTTTGTGGACAGACAGTGTTCTTAAGGCATTGCATCAGTTACTTGTGCTAGTCTTAAGAAGACCAGAATCAGAACTGAACAATAGTGTATTGTGTAAGCCAGTGGCCCCCAACCTTTTTTGTGCCGCGGCCCGGTACTGGCATCACAAAAGGATCTGCGGCCCGGTACCGGCATCAGCACGCATGACAAGCCAAGGTGAGCCGAGCAACCGGCCAGCCAGCCATCCACCGCTTCTCCCCATCACCTTCAACTCCTCCTTTGTACCTTTGTTGATGGGCTTTGCTTTGGGACGGCTTCAGGATGATCGCTCGGCTCGCCTTGCCTTGGGTGCTGAAAGAATCCTCACGCCTTAGTTTCGTTCGAAGCCCCCCCCCTTCGATGAAACTAAGGCACGAGGATTCCTTCAGGACCCAAATGCTGCTTTCCAACTGGAAAAGCTCACCCGCAAGCACTTTCTCATCAAACAAGATGGCGGCACCCAGCAAACTGGCGGCCCGGTAGGAAATGTTCCACGGACCGGTACCAGTCTGCGGCCCTGTGGTTGGGGACCCTTGGTGGAAGCAACTCAGTGGGTTTATTATTATATAATTGTGTCAGCTATTTAGTTAAATTATCTGTATATTGCCACTCACTTCTGCACAAATACATTACAAACTGATCATGAACTGCCAGGTTTAATCACACCTAGGTTTGATGCGTCCCAGCAGATGGCAGCATCCAGCCAATCTTGTGTGAGCTCAGAAGCTAAGCAAAGAATTTAGGGCTAGAAACTAAGCTACAAAGTTGAAGGGACTGAGAAAACATATCACTTTCATTCAATATATCTTCCATTTTGCTGTCAAGAAAATTTCATAATGTGTTGAGTTCAACTTGTAGAAGATTGAATATTTAAATATATTCATGGTTACGATATGCATTAATGCAGACAGAGCCTGGCATGTCACTCCTTGGTGGAGGCAACCAGCTGTGAATGCAGGAAGACAAACTAAAAATATTCCTTTAAAGTCCCATGGGGAAGGGCTTTTAAACTCATGCAGCCTTTTTGAAGTTTCAGGTTGTCCTACTATAAATCAAACTATAATTTCAACAAAAGAGAACAGCCAACCCAGCATCCTAAAAAAAGAGGGAGAGCTGAAGGTAGAAGGTTGCTCATGAGATGCGAGTTGCCTTTTGTAGAAGACTACATTTATGTGGTCTTGTCCTCTCTGCAACAGATTTTGAATGCCAGAATCACTGAAATTTAGGAAGCCCTGTCACCTTCCAGATAACATTTCATTGAAGAACTGGTAGGAAGCCCATTCAAGACAGGTAAATTGTCCATGAAAGATTAAGGGAAATTTACAGGACTCAGCAAAAAAAAAAAAAAAAACTTGCCCCAGAGTTTTTTTCCTGCCACTTCAAATGGTGAGAAGAACTTCATATTGTGTGGTATGTGCAGTTTAAAAAAAAAAACAAATTTAATCATTATCTGTTGCAAAACCTTAGTTTACATGGAACCCTAATTGAGAAAGGCTCTTCTAGGCTCCTGAATACTTTCTTCTTGCTGTGTGGGCTTATTCCTGAAGAGATACATTTTTTCCTGTGAGACTAATAGATGCTAACTTAGAATCTGCTTCTTGATTGATACATAAAAATGCATGAAAAGTTACACTTGATGGGTGTGTGCTTTTCTACAGAGGTGCAAAGATAATTTATAATAGTCTTACAATTTATCCTACATTCTCACAGATAATGGTGCCTATAATTTATGACAAACTTATGGATTCAGTCCCAAACAGAGATGGATGAATTGGTTTTAACCCACTGTCTCCTATTTCTCAGTATCTCCTTTAAAAAGTGAGAATGAAAAGCTAGTTGAATATATTTTCATGTTTCCAAACGTATTTTGCATTGAAGTACACTTTTTAACATGATTTCCATTGAGACCTGAAGCGGTGAATCATTTAGCAAGTTAATCATTTACCAGGCAATATTAGGATGATAGGTGGAACTACGTCCCTGGGAGGAGCCTATCATTTTCAAAAATTGCTGCTAAAATTTGGCTCTGAACTGCACCCACTCTGTCTGAAACAAGGCGCTTTAGGACCCCATGTGGTCCCTAGATGAGCTGCACAAACATCTTGGCTAGGACCTGGGTTGAAGGAAGCTTCGGACATGCCACAAAGTGCACTTGCTTCAAGAACAGGTCAATGGCAGTTCAGATTACAGTATTCCCAGCACTCTCAGGGAGTTCCATGATAAAGTCCATGGAAAGCTCTTCCCACAGGTTAGCGGAGTTGGCTACTGACTGCAGTAAGCCTGGAGGTTTCCCAGGTAGGCGCTTCATGGATCACTCAAGGGGCAACTGGTCACATTAGCTTCTATGTCCCTTTTCATCTTTGGCCATCATAATTGTCTCTTTGCCAAATGAAGGTTTTTCACAAACCCAACACACACACCACAAACACACACACACACACACACACACACACACACTACTTTGCCTCTACATGGATTGAAAATCATTTGGAAGAATGTTTTGGTTCTTCAGTACAGCCAACCCTTTTCTCAGGTTTTAGTCTGACCATGAAATAAGATGCCATTGTTTTAAAAGCCATCACAGTTAATGGAGCACTTAAGTTTGCTAAGTGGGTGGTTGTTATTTTAACGCTGTGAATGGAAAGATGAATGAGGCTGAGAGAATTTTGGTTGGAGTAAGACAACAAATGGAAGGTCCAATTTTAAGATTGAGGGGATTGTAATTTTTCTTGCTCCATAGAGTACTCCCCATTTGGGGGATCAAGTGGTAAACAAAATCAAGTGGTCATTAGTTACTCTGTTTTCTTATGTGAAAATGATTGTGTGTTGCTATAAAATAAGAACAGAAGGTAATATTTAGAACTGACATCACTTTGTTATCTGAGCCTGGCATGAGAGCTGAAATATTTACACACTAAATCAGGAGCAGGCTGGAATGCTAATTTTAGACATAATAACTGTAGATTTTAACATGGAAAAGATCATAGCAAGTGGATTATTTTATCAGTTGTTGTGAATATAATTTTGCTGGTTTTATTCCTCCCTATACCTTCAAGATTGTCATAAATAACCTGGATGAGGAGATAGGAGAGAGATCAAATTTGCAGATGATAACAAGCTAGGGGAGAATTACTTACACTTTGGAAGATAGACTCAAGATCCAGAAGGATATTGACAGACTTGAGCATTGTGCCTTACCCAACCAGATATGGTTCATTGATGGGAAAAGTATCCTTAGCCAGGAAAAAAAAAACAAATGCACAGGTACAGAATATGCAGTACCTCTCTCATCTGTGAGAGAGATCTAGGTGTCCTGGCAGATGCAGCTAGCAGTATGCAGTAAGCTAGCAGTATGCAGTAGCTGCCAAAACATCAAGTCAGAGAAGGCTTAGAGGTAGTATCAGGGGTGGGCTTCAAAAATTTTTGCAACTGATTCTCTGTCCAGTTGCTGGGTGCGTGTGGGCACGGTGACTAATCAGTCTCTTGCACCATGGGGGGGGGGAGCATTTTTGCTCTCCCCAGGTTCCGGAGGCTTTCCTCGAGCCTCCAGGAGAGCAAAAATGGAGGATGCTCTGGAGGATGTTTGGAAGCTGGAAACAAGCCCATTTCCAGCCTTCCCAAACTTTTGAAAGATCGTTTTTCATCCTTCCCAAGCCTTCACACGTGCCCTGCACTTACCTACATCCAAAACCAGCCACGTGGGGTCTCCTGGGAGGGGAGGGGAGGGGTGGGAGTGTTAGGGATAACTTTGTTTACCCTAACTGATTTAGGTAAAATAATAAATAAGTTATCATGGTTTGTTGGTTAAAGTGTGTGTAACTTTAACTGCAAGAATGTAATTAAGGGTGTGGTTGTAAAAGCACCATAAAAGGAGCAAGACAACGGCTGCTCGCTCTCTGGCTTAATGATCCCTAATTACTGGATGGATTGATGACTGCGTTTTTTCCTACTGGAACGGGAGAGAGAAAGAAGTGTTGATTTCTCAACGGTGAGAAGAGATAATACGGACTGATTTATTGTAAGTGAACTGACATTGAATACACAACACGGACTTTGCCAATTGAGAATCCCCGAATGGACTGACTGAAATGATACATGACGAATGGACTGTTTTTGACTATGCTATAACTCCTAATGGAATAAACTATATTTTGATAGCACAAGCGTATCTGCTTTTTACTGAGTGTTAACTAACATACAAACTTATCTCACACATTTACCTGTCTGCCTAACTGACTAATGCTGCACATTCTGTTTAGCGTGTTTCCTTAACATTGGTTAAGTCATCCAGGAGTCATCCAGGAGTGGGATTTGGGGGGTTCTTTGAACTATGCAGAATCTTAGCTAGAGGATCTCCTGAACCAACCCCCAGCAAACCACCCCGGGTAGTAAGATAGCCATCTTTCCATACTTGATGGCTGTCACAGAGAAAAAGAGGTTGTCCAAAGCACCTGAGGGCAGGATGCACGGGGTGGAAGCTCATCAGGGAGACATTCAACCTGGAACAAAGGAGAGAGAATGATTAATCAATGGCAAAAGCTTGTCTCCTGGAATTCTCTCCATCACTGGAGATTTTCAAGAAAAAAATTAGACAATTATTTGTCTGGAATGGTATAAGGATTCCTGTCTTGGGCAAAAACCTTGGATGGGGAGTTGGTTTACAAGACCTCTAAAACTTTAGTATTCCATTGCAGAAAGAGTAATGGAAACTTGGAACCAACTTCCAGCAGAGGTAGTGGGTCAAGCAGTAACTGGATTTAAACACACTTGGGAGAAACACATGTCATTGCCTGATAAAATTTTTAATAATAAAATAATAAAAAAAATCCTTGAAGGACAGATGAGATCAATATAAAAGAGATTACAGAAGAACAATCAGATACAACACCCTTAATAGCCACCCATTCATAGTGCAGAATCAGACCATTGCCAAACTACAATTTTTATGCAGTCATCTTCAAACTGGATGAATAACTTGTTCTAAAAATTTACTTTTCCTGAAACATATGAAAAACTACTTATTCTGAAGTTCTGCCAATAGAATTAGATTTCCTACGTAAACCATATTTATAAGTAATATGCCTGTTGCATCTTGAGATAATCAGAAACATAAAAATAATTGGCTATTATTGATTCATTTAGCATTGCCAAATGAGAAATATTTGACATGTGTCAAGATGGTAACATTTGCCAATAGGTGCTGAAGTAATAGAATAATTTATTTAATGCACTATATTAATTTAAATTCTGTTATTGGCACCAAAATATAGTTAGAAATGAGGCTAAAAACTTTTCTTCTAGTCAAAATGTGTGTTCAATAGGCAAATTAATACCAGTGGATGATTAAATTCTGAAATTACTTAACTTAATCATTTTAATTATGGATAATTACACAATAAAGCAATGTGGCCCAATGTGAAACAGGAATTTGCTGCTTAGTGAAAATATCTCTAAGAACCTGATGGAGTACAAGCTTTACATTAGGGAAAAAAAGTGTAGTAAAAGAGTGTTGATTGTGAGATTTAGGGTGAGGACTACAGTTTCTTACAATCTTTTTTTTTATGGCTTCCCCTTTTCATTTCACTGGAGATCTCATCAGAAATCCTAAGACCCTTGAGTAGAGCTTAAAACCCTTGTTTAGAAAAAAAACTACTGCATATACTGAGGTAATTCAGAATGTTAGCACAATCACAACATGCTTTAAAGGATTTTTTTTTAATTTAGTATAACAATTTTGATTTGGAAGCAGCAGAGAAGTTGCCACACACGCCAGCATCTTCAAAAGATCCACAATGACACCAATATCACAACATATACCTAGTGCATAACTTTCATGTTCCCCATTGCCCTTTACTTGCCTCTGACTTCGATGGTCATAAATGTTGATTCTCTAAGAGTTAAAACATTGACTTAAAATAGAATAGATATTGCACCAAATGGAATATAAGTTTTGGAATATAAGTGAATAGAAATTGCCAATCAAGGGATGAGAGATCATTGTTTATAAAATCATAGTTGCCTTTTTTGAAATTATATTTGGAGATTCCATCATTGTGATGATTTTTGTGTGGACGTATGTTGAGACAAAAGTCAATCATGTTGTGGTCACTGTTGAAAAAGGGTTCTTTAATTTGTATTCTGCAAATTGAATTCAAACTATTGCAGAAGATGAAATTGAGGCAGTTGTTAAGTCTAGTGTTATTGGTTACTAGTTGTTCTAGTCCCAGATTTGTTACTGCATTGTAGAAGGTTGCATGTGTGGGTTCAATTGTACATTCATTAAGGGTCCAGTTAATATGAGGTAGATTGAAGTCACCAAGAAAGATAAAAGCGTGTTGGCAGGATGCTGCCCATGTTAGTAGTGTATTTAGCTTGTTTGCATGTTTGATGTCATAATCAGGGGCTCTGTAACATACCGTGCTTCTCATATAATAAGGCCGGGTCTTGTTTTTTTTTGAGCCCTGAAAAAATAGCTAGGCCATCTTTTTGGTGGTGACTTAATCCCCCCCCCCTTGCATCCTTGGGCAGGCGGGCGGCAACAGCTTGGATGTTGACCTCGGCGTTGGTGGGGAACTTTGTATCGGGAGACCTTCCGCCACCATTGCTTTCCCTTCTCCCCATGCTGCTGCGGCATTTAGAGCAACACTGTGGTGTTTGGCGCAGCCATGCAGCATTGGGTGCAGCCATGCGAGACCAGCCAGGGCTCCTTCCTGCAACCGGAGCCCGACGGAGACACTTGGCTTCAGGCGCTCCTGTCGCCGCCTTCCCGGGCATCATTCGAAGGCAAAGACCATTCTTTTAAAAACAATGCCCTACTACCGGTATGACAAAGCCTGCCCTACCCAAGAGGGCAGCCCAACCCCACATGGGGAGGTGAATCTCCTGGGGCCACAGCACAGGATCAGCCCACCCCAGGAGAAGTGCCCAGCTGCCATCCCTGCCTGGTGCCAGGCAGAGCACAAAGAGCTTCACCTGGGGCACCCAGCGCAGCTGACAGGCGGGCCCTCCTGCCCGGCAGCAGAGCTCTGGCCAAAGAAGCGAGCACTTCCCTGCCGGACCCTCCACTCATCCCGCCGGGGCTGCGCCGGAGCCGGGCGGGGTTGGCAGAGCCGGGGAAGCGAGCCGCTGGTGCGCACCCGCCTGCCAAGTGAAAAAACCAGGCTGACTCGAGGTTGGCTTCCTTCCCAAGTCCCTCCAGACCAACCCTGAAGGGGCCACTGGGAGAGGCTGCCCGAGGCAGTGATAGCACTCACCCATCCATGGACAGGGAGGCAAAGGCGACAGCCCACACTGAGCCCCGCCGAATGAGCACCTCTGCTCGATGCCCATGCCGCTCCGTTTGGAGCTGCTGGTGAGTTTGGAGATGCGTGGGGACAGGGACGAGCTGGGTGAGGGGTGGAAAGGACGGGTGGCTTCGGGCTCTCTCCACTGGACCTGCCATCCAGGGAAGCTGCACCTAAAGCCGAGGGTCTCCACCAGGCTCTGGTTGCAGGGAGGAGCTCTGGCTGGCCACGCATGGCTGCGCCAAATGCCGTAGAGCTGCGCCAAACACCGCGGCGTTGCTCCAAACGCCGTGGCAAGCCCACCCGCCATTCCCCTCATTTCGCATGTTTTAATATAGGCCTTAATTTGGGGGGAGGGGCTTAATTTCATTTCATGCCTATAAAACATGCTGGGACTTCCTATTGGGAGAGGCCATATTGTTGGAGAAACAGGGTAGTAAGAACTGAAATGTGATATTTAAAGACAGTTCACAGATGATGGTCTCAGGAATAGCAAGGTCCTGGGTAACTTAGATGTAAGGACTTTTTATAGAAGATAGCAACACCACCTCCTCTATGGATTTCATGATCTGATCAGTAAACATGATAGTCTCTTACTGTGGTAATGGAGTCAGGGAGAGATGTGTTGAGCCATATTTCACAGACAAATATAATGTCGAATTTAGCCGTATTTAGTAAGAGGAGAAATTCAGGTATTTTGTTTACAAGGCTTCTTGCATTGAGTAGCTTGCATTTAAGGCCAGTTGTGGTTGGAACAGAGGTAATTAGGGGCATGCATGCCTAGTTATGAGTGATGTTGGATTGGATGGGGTGGGGTTGGATGTAGAGTTGTGGGTTGTGTGACTTTCTTTTGATTCAATCAACTCTGTAGTCAATGTATAGGTCCTTTTCTCCATTGTCTAGATGGTTTTTGAGTTCTGCGCAGAGTTCACAGGAGTGGATTCTTTGCAGTATGGATAAATCTGGTCTTGACTAAAGTTTTTTATGGTTAGGATTGGTTTTTGCAATGGCATTTATTGTATGAATGAATATGCATTTGCTGGACTCATTTTTACATACAACTCTACAAAATCTTAGGGCCACAGATCCGTCATTGTATTTGTACAAATTGTATTTGTATTTGTACATTGTATTTGTGGTCATTTCTGGTTATTTCAATGATATCTTCAGGAGAGATGTTTGTTGAATTTGAGTTGCTTGTAACATCATGAACTTTGGTGATGTCATCTGATTCGTTGGTGTCTTTGAGACCAAATAAGATGGCATTTGGATGTTTCTGTTCACGTTCCTGGTGTCTCTGATGAGTAAGGAGATATTATTTGTGGAATTATTTGAAGGGATTGTAATTGTTTGTGGCTGTGGTTTGGTGGTTATTTTTGGTTGTAGCTGTGATTGTAGTTGTAACATCCATTAAGCCAGACGGGTCAATCTGAATTTGTGGGAACTACTGGGCCACCTTGAACCACGCCCTGCAGCAGAACGCGTATCCAGTTCCGGTGGTGCAGCACCTCCTCCATTCCCTGGGGGGCGGGAAAGTTTTTGCTAAATTGGATTTAGCTCAAGCATATCAGCAACTACCAGTAGATGAAAAAACGGCACAGGCCCAAACTATTGTGACGCACCGTGGTGCCTTTAAATGTACCCAGCTGCAATTCTGAGTTAGTGTAGCCCCGGGGATCTTCCAGAGCCTTATGGAAAGGTTATTGCAAGGAATTAAGGGCGTGGTCCCCTATTTTGACGATATATTAATTGCAGCCCCTACAAAAAAAAATTTACAGGACCGGTTGAAATTAGTCCTAAAAAAATTCCAAGAAGCCGGTCTTAAGGTTAAAAAAAACAAATGTAAATTGTGTACTGACAGTGTTGAATTTCTGGGGTACCTGATTGATAGCCAGGGCATTCACCCTACCGAAAGTAAATTAAAGGCGAACAAAAACGCCCCCAGGCCACGAAACAAGGCCGATCTTCAGGCGTTCCTAGGCCTCATCAATTTCTATAATGTATTTTTACTGCACAAAGCAACTGTCGCTGAACCGTTACACCGATTATTAGATAAACAAGCAATGTGGGTATGGGGTTACCGGGAAGAACAGGCCTTCCGAAATGTTAAAAAACTGCTCACGTCTGACTCTGTACTCATGCAGTATAACGAGACTTTGCCGTTAGTTATAGCCTGCGATGCATCACCTTTTGGGGTGGGCGCCATTTTGAGCCACATGCTGCCTAATGGGAATGAAGCCCCTGTCGCATACTTTTCAAAGACTCTTTCGAAAACAGAGCGAAACTATGGACAAATTGTTAAAGAAGCCCTCGCAATTTTCTCAGCTGTGAAAAGATTTCACGAATACGTGTATGGGAGGGTTTTTACCATTGTGACTGACCACAAACCATTGCTAGGGATAATAGCCGGGGATAAGCCAACCCCCTACATGTTATCCCCTAGGATGACCTGATGGTCAGAATTCTTAGCTGCTTATAACTATCGGCTGCAATATCGCCCAGGGAAAGCCATTCCGCACGCCGACGCATTGAGCCGAGCACCACTTCCAGAGACTCTCGACGATCCAGCACCAACTGTAACCACGTTGCAAATCGAGGCACTCAACTCGCCGCCACTGACTGCTCGAGACATCGCAAGAGAGACCAAGCGTGACCAC
>BHEV01035872.1:0-11713 GCA_004319985.1 Emydocephalus ijimae
ACACGTCCTGGAATTCCTGGATGAGAGTCTCTTCCCAGTCGTCATTTCTGGTATGGTGTATGCTGGCTAGTTCAATTCCGAATGGGGCGAACCACTGTAGCCCTAACAAGCTGGGTCGGTCACGATCGATGACAGTTAGGGGAAGCGTTGCTGTGCAGTTCTTGAATGATACTTGGACGTTGCTGGAACTGACAACTGGGATTCTGTTTCCCTGATAGTCTTTCAGGATGATTCGCTGCGTGCTGAGGTCCTGGTGGGAAATGGCAGGGATCAGTTGTTTGAGGGTTTTCCAGGATTCCATCGACAGGGACGATCCCGAATCAACTTCCATCACACATGGTTGATTCTCAATAATAACCTTCATGCATATCTTCCTTGCATCGAGCGATGAAGCATGGCCAATGATAATGGTTTGGTGGGCCTCTTCTCGTCTCGTTGAAAAGGCAGGTGCTTGGTTTCTGTAGTAGTAGTGGTTGTTCCATTAGTGGTTCAGACAGTCCCGGTTCTCAGGAGGTTTGCCTATCTCCCGACGGAGGTTGTTCTCCTTTCAGCTGGGACTGGACTCTCGTCTGCTTCTGCAGACCTTCGCGATATGGCCTTTTTTTCCACAGTTACGGCAGAGCAGATTGAGGAATTTGCAGTCCGATCATGGGTGGTTTGCCCCGCAACCTGCACATTGGTGCGGATGTCGCTGGTTCCTTTGCTCTCGTTCCAAGCAGAGCCGGTTGACCTCCTCTTCATCACTATCTGAGGATGACTCGAGGTCTTCGTGGTGTGTAGTGGTAGCATGCTTCTCAGTGGTGAGTGGGACTTCGTCGATGAGTTGGTGAAGCGGTGCGTTCGCTCGGCGCATTCGAGCAGCTGACTTCCTGGTTGCTTCTGTGGCAGTAGCGACGGTGATGACATCTGTAAGGCTGATGTCGCCTTTTGCCATCAGCTTACTCTGCACATGTGGTGCATTTAATCCCAGAACTATTCGGTCTCTTAGGGCTTCCTCTAAGTTTGCAAAACCACAAAGGCCTCCTAAGTTCCGGAGGTCAGCTACAAAATTACCAATGCTCTCGTCCTTCCATTGGTCCCTCTGGTAAAATTCGTGTCTTCGTATCAGTGTAGGTACTGCGGGTATGTAATGGGCCCTGAGGATTGGAGCGAGGTTGTCCCAATCCATGGTCTTCACTTCCACTGGTTTTGCTAATGCTTTAGCCATTTTGAAAATGGCGGGGCCGCAATGAGTCAGGAACACCACTCGTTTCTTGCCAGATGTCGCATCTTTTAAATTGGTGGTCTCCAGGAACATCTACATCTCCAGGAACATATACGAGTCCCAGTCTTCGGTTGCTGGGTCGAATGGAGCAGGTGGTATGGCGCCGCTCGTCATCTTGCCGTCTGTTGCGTGCGCTCTTTCGCCACGTGCTCTGTCTTTGTCCGATAAGTTCTAGGCAGCTCTATCATCTCCGCATCCCATCCTCGTCGCCAGTGTTAAGTCCTGGGCATGGGCGTAAGAACGGAGACGAGACATTGGTCTGTGACTTCAACTCTTTATTTAACAAGAAAGAACGGAGCACCAGAACTGGGCAGCAGTAGCTCTTTTATAGAGCTTGCTGCCATCAAACAACCAATGAACTGAGTCTATCGCTTTCACAAGCGTCCAATCAGGCGTTTCCGTTAACAGCCAATCAGACTGGCCAAACCTGACCAATCACGACTCGCTAATGAGAATTGCAGGATTACAAGCCTGTTGTAAGATGAAGCTGTTTTGGTTGTATCGCTGCAATGGTTTAATCCATAACAACATCCATTATCATAGGAGTTAACATTAGCTTCCTTTCCTCCCACTATAAATTTGCAACCAATGCATCCCAAATTATAAAATTGGACTTTGAAGGGGGGGATTGTATCCATCACCAGCATTAATTTAACCAGCAGACAAACACAATTGAGTACAACTCTGTATTTACAGTTTATATTACAAAGGTTTTCACTAAAACAATTCAGAATTTGGCTAGATTTTTGTAAAAGTAGTTCATAATATTTTGAAGTATTAAATTAGAAATTATTTTGTTATCTTTATTGCTAGCTCTTCATTTTGACCTATGAATCTTATTTTAAAATGTCCATCCAAATTATTCTTGCACATGTATATAGTAAAACTACATTGATATTACTGAAAGTAAAATGAAAAATGAAAATTTAATATATTCTTTTTAAAACAGCATATCTAAAAGGAAAATTTAAAGACTCTAATTTTAGCTCTTCATACAGAATAGTTTTCAATATTAAACCATAATTTGGTAATAAGATTAGTTTTCTGTCACCTGCTATTTCATCTTGATCTCTGAACTTGAAAAATGAATCCATATCTTCACTTTGGAAAATGAGAATCAGAAAGCAGCTAGGGTATTAATTTCATTATCATGTAGCATAGAATCATTTTAAGAATTAGGTTTAGTGTATTAAAAGTTTATTCCTGGATTTTATAAATTTATTACAATGTATTTGTACTTTTCACTTGAATTATATTTTTAATCTCAAATTATGAATCTGGAAAGTTGTATGGTGCAAAGTTTAATTCAAGCAAACAAATATAAACATGAAAACATATGTGTGCAATTACTGGCAGAGATTACATTCAATTACAAATAGTGTGACATCAATATGCCAAGAACATCAGATCAGTTCATAAATAAATGCAATGGTGATTAAATGAACTGAGGCTTAATTCTCAGATGACAAGATGCATCAAACTGCTTATTATATTTCAAGCTGTATTTGACCTGACACTTGCTGAATTTAGGAATTAGCAGGTTCTCTTCTGTCTGCAAGAAATAGCTTGTTTCTATCAGTTATAAAGATTAGAGGGGCAAGTCTGTGCCTTCTAATGGATGGTGGCACCAATTTAGAACTTCTTTCCAATAATATGGTTCTTATTTCTCAAGAAAGCAGAGCTGTTTCTGGATATTATTGTACAACAGCTTAAAGTTTGGGGGTGATCATTTATATTGGAATTTTAGGCTTTTTCTATTCCTTCTTTATGGATATTGTTGTGGAATTTTATAAAGGTTTTCAGTTGTAAGTTATCAGGAGATATAAGTTTTATCATCTTTCACCTGTTGAACATTACCTCATATACTGGCCCCACATAGTATATGTAGTTTTAGAATCAAATAAATATATCAGTAAATAAATTTGTCACCATAAAAATTATAGTCTGATTATAATTTCACAACTGCTTTTATATTCATGCTAGCATTTAATGAGGCACATATGATTTATGCTAAAATGTTTATGTGAAGAATAATATTATGCATTCATTGACTTGGAATCTCATGTACTTATTTACTTCTTTACAGTTTTTTTTTAATTTGTAACACACGTATTCATTCTATTAATTGTACTCTATGAAATGCTTTTTAAAAAAAGAAAGAAAGAATAAGACCACATATGATGCAGAAATATAGCATGAGACAAAGGAATAGAAATTTAGCAAAATGAAATGACGAAAAGCATTTTGCCTTCTTTATGTAGAAACCATAAGAAACATTTTTACATGTTCTTTCCAAATATTTCATTCTGTGGTTAATATTCTGGTCAGATACTATAATAGTTTCTTTATTGGTTAACAGTAGTACAAAGTTGACCATAAGAACATGAAAAAGGCTTCCAGTTGCACTCTTAGGCTAGCTATATCTTAATTCTGCTGCCTCTATGCCATTTACTCATACATACAATCCCAAAAAATGACACATGAGTGGATTTAATATGTGAGAATAAATTAATGGCTAATGAGTTTTTCTTAATCACAAATCAGAGAATGTTGTGAAAAAAACATAAGCACATTTTTAAGAAAACCAGTTTGGTCTAGTGGTTAAGGTACTAGGCTAGAATCCAGGGGGTTGCGAATTCTATCCCACTTTAGGCATGAAAGCCACTGGGTGACTTTGGGCCACTCACACTCTGTCACTCACCTCACAAAATTGTAGGAAAAATAGGGAGTAGACTTTAAGGAATGTTAACTACCTTTAATTCATTATAAAAACAAAAGAGTGATTTTAAAAAATCTAAAAAGAGATTATTAACAACCAAGCTACAGATTTGCAACCAATAAAAATAACATTTTCCTTTGAGTCCAATACAACAAATGAAAAGCAGTCCATGCAGTTTTCATGGCAACAGCACAAGTGCTTAGTGTCATTCTGTGTTTTTCTGCCTCTCAAGTTCTATTTCTTCATTATCTCCCACTTCGCTACTAGCCAGTCTGCTTCATTTCAACTTCCAGGCCCAGATTAATGTCACGGAGCAATTGTCAGATGGTGAGGTCCATAGTAGTAGTAGTAGTAGTTGTTACAGTCAATTAGGAGGAACGGCAATACTCTCCAACAGAAGGAAACAGAGACTCACTCACACTCTCTTCTGAGACTAAAATAACCCACGTTTCTGGCTCCATCTGATGGCCATTTGAGGAACCACACCCAGTTACAATTTTAGCATTTCCTTAAAGAGATAGTATTAAAATGTCTATCCTGGTTTATATATTTTCCAACCCAAATAACTGTTAGGTGACTGACATTCCTAACAATAGTAATTAGTAATAGTAGTAATAGTAGTAGTAGTAATAGCAGCCACAGCTGTGGCAGCAGCAATAACTTGTGCAATTGGAAAGAGGATGATGAAACACCTTTAAAAAATGTGGGTTGTTTCTTAGTTCTTCTAAGACAGCCTAGTAATTCATATCATACCAGATTTATTCCATTAAATTTCTTTTTTTGGGGGGTGGTATCATGACTGTCCTTTTTCAATCTATTGGCTCCTGTGTTCTAGTTTTGCTGGCATTCTTATAAACAGGAAAAGTCTTCTAAAAGTATATTGCTGAATGCTGACATTTGTACTATACTAAAATTCAGTACACTCCTCCCATTATTGATTATTGTTCATTGGCAGCCTTTAGCCTACTAGTTTGAAGTTAGAACTTCTTTCTCAAGTTGACAGATCAAGTGAAAGTCTTCTCTTCTTGTTCCGTTTTTTCTAACTTCACAACCATCTTCATTGCTTCTTGTCTCTTCTAATAGCTCCCTGGAATTCTTTTTCCTTCTTCATTTTGGCTTCTCTTCACAATTTGGAACATTTAATCTGATATTTGTTTTCTTTTGTTTCTTAATCTTTGGAACTCTTTTAAATTGATTTTTAACAATTTTTTGATTTTGCATAGTAGTTCTTAACAAGTCCTTCACCTGCTTCATTTCTGTGCTAAGCCATACAGCCCAACTATGTAACGATTTCCAACATTGGCATTTCATTCTTCAACCACAAATTATAGTCTGCTTTGAGGTCAGTTTGAACTTCAGCATAAGATTCATTAGCATCCTCTTTGTTTGCATAAGTGATTGGAGCATAAATTTGCATAATCATAATATAAAATATTTTCTGCAAATTCTAATTGCTATTAATATTTAAGTGCATACTATTCAATGCTGCCTGTCTTTCCCCACTATGACAGCACTACTGTTTCCTCTTTGTTTTTCCTGTCTTTCAATGTAAATAGTATGATATTTTGACTTCTACATTTCAATGCATTTATATATGCTTTATTTATTAATCTAAATGAGTTTTATTTACTTTGATAACATTGGAGTATATGAACAAATTAATGAAAAGATTGCCTACACACACAGAGAGAAAGATATTTGTGTGTGTATGATTATATAGCTGCTTGTGTGCCTGATATTTACTATCCTTTACCTTAAAGGTTCATATGTAAGATAAATAATAATTAAACCACCATAATAAAACACTCCTAGCACACACTTTTCATTATATGGGTCTTTACATAATAATAATTTCACCTTAGTTATTGTATCAACTACTTGTGTGCTTGATATTTGCCGTCCTTTACCATTTGTCTGACAAGGACAAATATTTCATAACTTCTATTCAAAACAAGTGATCATATAGCCTATTTCCATAATCAAAAATATTATCTAAACCATGCTGAATGACAATTTCAGATAGGTTCACTTGCATTAGCTTATGTCACTAAGCAGTGAGCATATAATCGGTAAATGGAAATCAAGAATTTTTAGCATCTTTTCTTGCTTGTGTTTTTATTACCAATATAATGGACAAACAGTTCATTGCTTTTTTAGCTGCTGGCATATGGCATCCAGGAGGACAAGTCAGACCAGACAGCCCATCAGATTAACCATGTAATAGACCCAGAAGCAGCTGTAAAGCTGTTAAACAAAATTGCTTATGGAATCTGCCAAAGTACCAGATGTTGCTGTTGGAAGAAATATTTTCCAGTGGCTTAGCATCTGGGATCTGCAATTGCTAGTAAAAAGGCAAAAAGTGCAGATCTGACATTTTCTCTCCGAGTCTGTAGAAAATTTACTATTTTGTATATAATAATAAAAAATGAACTGATTTTTAATGTACTCTTCTACATTTCAATGCATTTATAAATGCTGAATCACATATGTTATTAATCTAAATGATTTCTACCTTGATAACGTTGGGATATATGAACAAATTAATGAAAAGTTTGTCTACACACACACACACAGAGAGAGAGAGACAGACAGACATTTGTGTGTGTGTGGTTAGATAGCTATGATTGAAAATAAATATTGTAGTAGACAAGCCTGTTATTAATGGTGTAAATGAACTGATGAGAACCAGAACTGAACATAAAATAAAAACAGCTCACAGCTGACAAAATGATACTTGCCTTCCAGATCTTAGACATCACCAACAAAATTAAGTTCTGCACTGGTTATCTCAACTTCACTGTTGGTTTGTGTTCCGGACTAGCAGGCTTGAAAGCCTGCAAAGCGGATTGGTCTGTTAACAGAGGGTCATGATTGGTCACTCCAGACTGATCCGATTGGCTGTTAAACGGGCTGCTGTGATTGGGCGAACCAAGCACGGCAAGCTCAAACCTCTGTCATTGGCCATATAGCTACAGCCGGCTCTATAAAAGGAGCTGCTGCGGGTAGGAGCTTTCAATCAGATCGGAAGTCACTAATAAAGAGCTGTAGTCACTTTCTGAGTCTTGTCTCCATTCTTGGATCCATCCTTCCAGACATAACACTGGTGATGAGGATGGGATTCGGAGACAGCAGAGCTAACTGAGCACTCACCAACAACCAACAGAGCACATGGCTGACAGCGCGCAGACATCGGCAAAATGGCCAGCGGTGCTATACCACCCGCCCCGTTCTATCCAGCCAGCGAAGATTGGGACTCATACATGGACAGGTTCCAAATGTTCCTAGAGTCCAACAATCTGAAGGACACCACTCCTAGCAAGAAACGAGCAGTTTTCCTGACGCATTGCGGACCCGCCATTTTTAAATGGCCAAAGCGCTCGCAAAGCTGGCTGAGGTCAAAATGATGGACTGGGATACCCTTGCTCCCATCCTCTGCAACCACTATGCCCCGGCAGTACCAACTCTCATCTGCAGACACAAATTTTACCAAAGGGATCAACGCAAAGGTGAGAGCATCGGGGATTTTGTAGCTGACATAAGGAATTTAGGCGGTCTGTGTGGCTTCGCAAATCTAGAAGAAGCCATGAGGGATCGAGTTGTCCTTGGCCTCAGAGACCCCACAGTCCAAAGTAAAATTATGGCCAAGGGAGACATCTCCCTCGCAGACGCCATAGCTGATGCCACTGCAGCTGAAGCCACCTGCAAATCAGCAGCACGGATGCACCAGACCAATGGGGCCAGCTGCCAAACCACCAATGAGACAGCAACGCCATCAGAGAAATACACATCGGCCACCCATCATGAAGATATCGAATCCTCATCAGATAGTGAAGAGGAAGAAGTCCACAGACTCAGGTCAGAGTGTGAACAACGAGACCAGCGGGGTTGTAAATCGAATTTCCAATGCACCGGATGTGGTGGAAACCATCCACGATCCGAATGCAGATTCCTAGACGCCATCTGTCGTTTTTATGAGAGAAGAGGGCATATTGCTAAAGTATGTCGGAGCAAAAGAGGATTCAGTCCCAAATGGAAGGAAAACAGCCTCCAACAAACAGAAGGCAACCCCACCACTAATCAGGACCGCCCAAACAACCAGTGGAGCCAGTACAATAGAAACTGAAAAATTACTGGCGCACCCAGACGGGAAGAAGCACATCAGACCATCACCATTGGCCACGCTTCATCTTTAGATGCCAGAAAAATCCATGTAAAGGTCAACATTGAAAATCGACCATGCATCATGGAAGTGGATTCCGGGTCTTCCCTATCCATGGTCTCCTGGAAAACCCCGAAGCAGCTGATTCCCAACATCCGCTGCCAGAACCTCAGCACTCAGAGACTTATATTAAAGGACTACCAGGGCAACTGGATTCCGGTCGTTGGTTCCAGTCATTTCCAGGTCTCCTTCAAGAACCACACCGCAATACTACCTCTCACCGTCATTGACAGAGACCGACCCAGCCTACTGGGTCTACAGTGGTTTGCGTCATTTGGAATCGAAATGGCAGGCATCAATCAGACTGTAGAGGAAGACTGGGAAGCGGTCCTCGTCCAGGATTTCCAAGATGTCTTCAGTGAACAGCTAGGCAAGGGGTCCCCTATCTCCTTTAATCTCCACCCTGATATCGCACCCATTTGCCTAAAACCACGCCGTGTCCCTTTTGCTCTCAAACCAAAAATTGATGAACAACTGGACAAACTAATCACACAAGGTGTGCTAGAACCCATTGATCATGCCCGATGGGAGACCCCAATTGTAACCCCCATAAAACCTGACAGATCTTTGAAAATTTGTGGGGACTACAAGGCCACCCTAAACCACGCTTTACAGCAGATCACCTATCCGGTACCTGTGGTCCAGCACCTCCTTCACTCACTTGGGGGTGGCAGAATATTCGCAAAGCTTGACCTGGCCCAAGCTTATCAACAGCTACCAGTAGATGCTGAAACCACCGAAGCCCAAACCATAGTTACACACAGAGGCACATTCAAGTGTAACAGACTCCAGTTTGGAGTAAGCGTTACCCCGGGTATTTTCCAAAGTCTGATGGAAAGGTTGTTACAGGGTATTAAAGGGGTCATGCCCTACTTCAACGATGTGTTAATAGCCACCCCAACAAGGAGTCAGTTCGAACAATGACTGAGAACAAGTTCAAAGTCGCTGGCCTCAAGGTGAAGAAGGAAAAGTGCCAGTTATGCACTGAAAGGGTTGAATTTCTTGGTTACCTCCTTGACAAACAAGGAATTCACCCTACAGAAAAAAAATTGGCTGCCATCAAAAATGCCCCGAGACCACAAAACAAAACATGAGTCCTGGGACTCATTAACTTTTATAACATTTTCCTACCCCAGAAGGCGACCGTTGCTGAACTCCTTCATAGACTCCTCAATAAAAAGGCTTCCTGGATTTGGGGATGATGGGAGGAGCATGCCTTTCAACAAGTAAAGGACCTTTTAACTTCGGATTCAGTGCTCATCCAATATAATGAAACACTTCCTTCAACTGTGACTTGTGATGCCTCACCATTTGGAGTAGGAGCCATCCTGAGCCACGTCCTAACAAATGGCACAGAGGCGCCTATTGCATTTTTTTCAAGAACTTTGTCAAAAACAGAAAGGAACTATAGTCACCTAGACAAGGAAGCCCTCGCCATTGTATCTGCAATCAAAAGGTTCCACGAGTATGTGTATGGAAGACCATTTTCCATCATCACAGATCATAAACCATTACTGGGCATCTTGGCTGGCGACAAACCTACTCCACATATTCTATCCCCAAGAATGACACTTTGGTCAGAGTTCCTAGCCGCCTACGACTACCAATTGTGGCATCACCCGGGGAAAACCATTCCCCACGCAGACGCTTTGAGCCGCTCTCCATTGCCAGATTTCCAAGATGACCCGGCTCCCACACTATCAACACTACAAATTGAGACACTTCCCTCACCACCACTGACAGCTCAAGACATTGCATTAGAAACCAAAAAAGACTCATGCTTGGCACGAGTTCTTAGCTGGGTGGAGAGGGGATGGCCAGAAATCGAACCCAACGAAACCTTTAAACCCTTCAAAAACAGACAGACAGAACTCTTCTCACAGAAGGGGTGCATATTGTGGGGAGACCAAGTGGTTATACCACCAAAACTACAAAAAAAAGTTCTACAGTAACTACATGATGGGCACCCCGGCATCGTACGCATGAAAGCACTGGCAAGAAGCTACGCCTGGTGGCCAGGTATGGACAAACAAATTGAAACCTGGGTCACCACCTGTAGCAAGTGCCAAGAGACACACTCAGCCCCAACGAAAGCCTCACCAGCTGAATGGGAAATGCCCAGGGGTCCCTGGTCACGTATCCATATCGATTTTGCGGGACCTACAAAAGGGCATACCTTCCTAATAACAGTAGATGCATACTCGAACTGGCTCGAGGTTAACAAGATGAAGACTACCACCACAGATGCAGTCATCAAAAAATTGAACAGACTTTTTGCAACGCATGGGTTACCAGATGTTCTGGTATCCGACAATGGCCCTCAATTTACCGCCTTGGCTTTTGAACAATACTTAGCAGACCGTGGTATACGACATGCACTGACATCGCCGGCTCACCCGGCGGTGAATGGTAGAGCTGAACGAATGGTTCAGTTCACAAAAAGAACTCTACAGAAATGGAACAAGGCAACATCCACGATAAAGTCACCAGGATGCTCCTTCTCCAGCATATGACACCAAACACCACGACAAACAAAAGCCCAGCTGAGCTTCTGATGGCCAGAAAACTCAGATTGCCTCTAGACTGCCTACACCCTGCATACACCCTGGAAAAACCCCTGGGCTCCAGCAGCAAACACCGTGCCTTCAAGGAAGGAGACCCTGTATTCACTAAGAACTTTTCAGGTGACCCTCTGTGGATTCCTGCCAAAATAATGCAAATTACAGGCCCCCGCTCTTACCAACTGGAAACCACAGATGGGAGAGTGTGGAAACGCCACATCGAGCAGCTGCGATCCAGGCTAACCACATCCCCCATCAGTGACCCTAACCATGACACCAGAGGGGGAAGGGAAACCGGGGGTTCTGAAATTGAACCAACATCTGGCAGAGAAGAAAGAACCCCACAATCACCACGTCAAAGCCTACAGTACTCACCAGCTGATGAAGAGCTTTGGCAATCGATTGTCTCACCTAGTAGCAGCAACCGAACAGGTCCAGTGAATCCTGAGAGCACAAGCAGTAGCAGCGAAGGAGGTGTGCCAATCAGCCCGAGGTTACCTGAAGGGAGTCACAGCTACGGAACCAGCTCACCATTCCAGGTGAGCAGCCCGTCGGAACTCGAGACTGAGCAAAGACAATTCAAACAGTGCAAGTCAGGTAGACAGTGCAAAGACCCGTCTACCTGCAAGACTATATAACCCCACCCCTTAGACAGAACCTAGAGGGGAGGGGTGTTCCGGACTAGCAGGCATGAAAGCCTGCAAAGCGGATTGGTCCGCTAACAGCGGGTCGTGATTGGTCACTCCAGACTGATCCGATTGGCTGTTAAACGGGCTGCTGCGATTGGGCAAACCAAGCGTGGCAAGCTCAAACCTCTGTCATTGGCCATATAGCCGCAGCCAGCTCTATAAAAGGGGCTGCTGCGGCTCGGAGCTTTTGCTCAGATTGGAAGTCACTAATAAAGAGCTGTAGTCACTTTCTGAGTCTCGTCTCCGTTCTTGGACCCATCC
>BHEV01035874.1:0-14418 GCA_004319985.1 Emydocephalus ijimae
ATTATTCTCAGCCGAAGCTGCTCCGAAACAACCAGAAACGAAGGCAGGCAGGCAGAACGGAGCACTGGATTGAACCACGGGTGGCTGGGTGGGGGTGAACAGGCACTTCGGAGGAGCTGTGCCGACAGGAAGCCACCCTGCCAGTTTCTTTGAAGCAGTTTCTTCCTGGGCTGGTGGAGGAGCGAGAGAGCAACTGAGAGAGAAACGAGGCGGGAGGAAACCGAAGCCTCTGAGCCGGAGAGCAGGACAGGCTTCGGTTGCTTCCTCCCTCCCCTTCTCTCCTTTGTGTTCTTGATCCCTGATCCCAGCAGCATTCACCGAAGGCGAAGAAAGCCGCCATTTTTATTTTATTTTTTATTTTTATTTCTTTGCAGCCCGGTACAAAGTGATCCACAGACCGGTACCGGTCCGGGGCCCGGTGGTTGGGGACCCCTAATCTAAAGAACTGATCTTAAGCCTTTAGCCTAAATGCCTTCTAGTGGCCTGAAGTCATGAAAGGATCTGAACTGAAGTTCGTAAAGCATCTTCACTAAAAAGTGGCTGATTGTAATTATCACCTTCAAATCTTGGGTATTTAAAGCTGCCAGCTGCATTTCCCTAGGCTGTTTGAGAAAGAATATGGTATGTGTCTTTCTGATATTAAAAAAAATAGAGTGCCATTCATATAAGTCTTAGGGCATTTGTAAAATTCATAACTTTCCTTTTTAAATAATTAATAACTATTTATTTTAAATGCTCTTCCAAGTCCAGCAAGAACCCTAGGGAAAAAGACTGCATCACCCGGATACAATAAGATATTAACAAAACTTTTATTGATCTTAGTAGGATGAAAAATAAAAGCATTTAAATGATTAGCCAGTATTAAATATAACAGTTATATCATACAGACCCAGAATGGACTCCTATTTAACTCACTTTTGGATATTGACAGCATTTATTAAATATACCTGCAAGATGCATATAATTTCAGTGATGTATTTTCATATAGAGTTCATATTAAAAATAGCAGGCAGCCAATTATAAAACCTCCAGCTTTTCCCATAGCTTATTGTCATGAATAGAGCTATGCACTGCCTTTAAAATCAATAAAAGGTACGTGCATTAAACTAAGAAACAGGTGGAATATATCTCAATTGGGCCTTGACTGGACTGATCTATAAGGGAATGTCTCTTCTTAAAACTTGTCTGTTCCTCTACTAGAATATGCTCCTGTTTATCTTCGTCTCTCATATTTCCCTATATATCTCTAGCATAGAATTTACTTATTATATTGAATAGAATTTTCTTATTATACTGAGTAGTCCTCTATTTAGCAGAGTCATTCTTCTTTTAGCACTTATATACTGCTTCACAATGCTTTACGCTCCTGTCTAAGCAGTTTACAGAATCAACATATTGCCCCCAATAATCTGGGTTCTCATTTTACCAATCTTGGAAGGATGGAAGGCTGAATCAACCTTGAACTGGTCAGGATCAAACTCTTGGAGTGAGCAATGACTTAGCCTGCAATACTGCATTCTAACTATTGCACCATCACAGCTCTTTTGTGTTTTTAAAGATGGCAACAATGATTTTCTGCTCCCAACCTCTAGGCTTATTTATCAATAAAAGTATTCGGCCAAAATAAAATCCCATCATTCTAAAGTTCTTGTGATGGGATTAAATCATCCGCTCCCCTACTTTGTAGGGTGTGTGTGTGTGTGTGTGTGCTTCTGAGTCAGTGATTGTTCCATATTAGCAGGCTCAAAAACCTGTGTTCCTATTGGTCCAGACAAGCCGGATCGTGATTGGATGGCTTGAACGTTCCTGATTGGCTCATACAGGGTTTGCCACGATTGGCTGAAACCAAGTGCAGCAAACTCAAAGAGTTATCATTGGCTGCCTAGCCGTGGCCAGCTCTATAAGAAGAGCTGCCGCGTACTAGAGTTTTGTCTCAGAATCTATCTGCTTAATAAAGAGCTGTTGTTCACTACTCAAGCCTCGTCTATTCATGGAACCCACCAACCGAGCTTAACACTGGCGACAAGGATGGGATTCTGAGACAACAAGACTAACCAGCACGTGGCAAATGGCACCAAGACGACCAGCGAAATGGCCAGCAGCACCACGCCGCCCACACCATTTAACCCAGCCAGCAAGGACTGGGAGTCCTACATTGATCGCTTCCAAATGTTTTTGGAATCCAACAACTTGAAAGATGCCACAGGCAGCAAGAAACGGGCAGTATTTCAAACGCACTGTGGGCCTGCCGTTTTCAAAACGGCCAAGGCGCTGGCAAAGCCCACAGACGTCAAAACAATGGATTGGGACAACCTAGCTCCCATCCTCTGAAACCACTATGCTCTGGCCGTACCAACTCTTATCAGAAGGCATGATTTTTATCAAAGAGACCAGCACAAGGGAGAAAGCATCGGTGAATTCGTGGCCGACCTGAGGGACCTTGGAGGTTTGTGCAGATTCGCCAACCTAGATGAGACCATGCGAGACCGGGTCGTTCTCAGCCTGAAAGACCCAGCACTCCAAAGCAGACTAATGGCCAAGGGTGACATCTCCCTCGCCGACGCCATAGCAACCGCAGCTGAAGCTACCCGCAAATCAGCGGCCTGAATGCAGCATTCAAGTGGAACCGATCGTCAATTGACCAGCGAGGCAAATACCACACCAGAAAAACTCGCAACCACCGCCCACCATGGTGACGTCGAATCCCCTTCTGACAGCGAAGAAGAAATTCACCGACTTCAGTCAGAACGTGATCGGCAAGACCAGCGGGGTCATAAGTCGGGGTACCAATGTGCCAGCTGCGGAGGAAATCACCCACATTCTGAATGCAAGTTCCTAGATGCTGTTTGCCGACATTGTGAGAAGCGGGGGCATATCGCTAAGGTATGCCGCAATAAAAGAAACTTCAGCCCTGATGTTGAGGCGACAGCCCGAGAAGACAAGATGGTACCCCCACCAAAAACCGGCACCTCCAGACTGCAGCTGGTGGAGCCGGGACGGCCAAAACAGAAGATTCAACGAGGCACCGTGTAGAGAAGAAACACACCAAACTGTTATCATTGCCCATTCTTCACCAATAGATGCATGGAAGGTACGCATTGAGGTTGGTATCGAAGACCAACCATGCACCATGGAGGTAGATTCTGGGTCCTATCTCTCCATGGTCTCCTGGCGTACCATAAAGCGTCTAATACCCAGCCTACACCGCCAGGAACTAAGTGACCAGAAATTGATCTTGAAGGACTACTAAGGGAACCGCATCCCAGTGGCTGGCATCGGGCATTTCAAGATCACCTTCAAAAACCACACCAACATCCTACCACTTACAATTGTGGAAAAAGACCACCCCAGCTTACCCAGTCTGCAATGGTTCTCGCCGCTGGGGATCGAGATGGCAGGCATCAATCTCACCGACGAAGAAGACTGGGAGGCAACGCTCGTACAAGACTTCCAAGAGGTCCTCGATGACACTTTAGGCAAGTACAAGGGGTCCCCAATCTCCTTCAATCTTAGCTCAGACATCGCTCCCATCCGCCTCAAGCCGCGCTGAGTGCCATTTGCACTCAAGCCTAAGAGAGACGAGCAATTAAATAAGCTCATCACGCAAGGCGTATTAGAACCTATCGACCATGCCCGTTGGGAAACACCCATTGTCACCCCCATCAAACCAGATGGCTCCCTGAGAATCTGTGGAGACTACAAGGCCACCCTCAACCATGTCCTGCAGCAGAGTCCAACATCTCCTACACTCACTTGGGGGTGGCAGAATCTTTGCAAAGCTCGACCTGGCACAAGCCTATCAGCAACTGCCGGTCAATGCTGAAACCGCCGAGGCACAAACAATCGTGACACATCGAGCGGCATTTAAATGCAACCTACTCCAATTTGGAGTCAGTGTCGCACCTGGGGTTTTCCAAAGCCTAATGGAAAGACTATTGCAGGGAATTAAAGGAGTCATACCCTATTTCAACGACATACTAGTAGCGGCATCCAAAAAGAAACAATTGGAGAAACGGCTTAGAGCGGTCTTACAAAAATTTAAAGACTCCGGCCTCAAAGTAAAAAAAGAGAAGTGCCAGCTATGTACTGAAAGGGTTGAATTCCTGGGATACCTCCTAGACAAACATGGAATTCACCCTACTGACAAAAAGTTAAAAGCCATCAAGGAAGCCCCCAGACCAAAAAATAAAACGGAACTCCAAGCATTCCTCAGACTCATTAATTTCTATAATGTTTTCCTACCCCAGAAGGCGACCGTCGCGGAACCCTTGCATAGGCTCCTGGATAAAATGGCACCCTGGATCTGGGGCAGGAGAAAGGAACGCGCTTTCCAACAAATAAAAAACCTTTTAACTTCTGACGCAGTCCTTATTCAGGATAACAAAACCCTGCCACTGACTGTCACATGCGACGCATCACCCTTTGGTGTTGGAGCAATCCTAAGCCACACCTTGCCGAATGGGAAAGAGGCTCCCATCACATTCTTCTTAAGAACCCTGTCCAAGCCGGAGAGGAACTACAACCAGCTGGACAAAGAAGCCATAGGCATCGTCTCCACAGTGAAAAGATTCCATGAATACATTTATGGTAGGACCTTTTCAATTATTATGGACCACAAACCCCTACTTGGCATTTTGGCTGGGAACAAACCCACTCCAAACATCCTGTCACCTAGGATGACAAGATGGTCTGAATTTCTTGCCGCTTATAATTACCATTTAGCACACCGGCCCAGCAAGACCATCTCGCACGCTGATGCTTTAAGCCGACCTCCCCTACCAGATGTGCAAGATGACCCAGCACCCACCTTATCTATTTTACAAATAGAAACAATAACCATGCCACCATTGATCGCGCAAGACATTGCCCGCGAAACAAAAAGGGACAAACGATTGGCGCGAGTCTTCAGCTGGGTGGAGAGGGGTTGGCCGGAAAGCGAAAAAAAATGAACTCTTTAAACCATTTAAAAACCAGCAAACCGAACTTTTTTCACAAAGGGGGTGCATCCTTTGGGGAGACCGGGTGGTTATACCAGAAACATTACAAAAAAAAGTTCTGAACATGCTGCACGATGGGCATCCGGGCATTGTACGAATGAAAGCCCTGGCCAGAAGCTACGCATGGTGGCCAGGCATGGACAAACAAATAGAGACTTGGGTCGCCAGTTGCAGCAGATGCCAAGAAACCCTCTTGGCTCCCCCTGCAGCTCCACCGCTAGAATGGGAAACCCCCAGAGCCCCTGGTCGCGAATCCATATTGATTTCGTGGGGCCAACCAAAGGACATACCTTTTTAATCATTGTTGATGCCTATTCAAATTGGCTCGAAGTTAGCAAAATGAAGACAACCACCACAGAAGCCGTTATCAAAAAATTAAACAAACTTTTCGCCACGCATGGTCTGCCAGATGTGATAGTATCTGACAATGGACCTCAATTTACTGCATTGGCATTTGAGCAATACTTGGCAGACCGTGGCATCTGACACGCATTGACATCACCCGCACACCCAGTGGCGAACGGGTGAGCTGAACGCCTGGTCCAGTTCACAAAAAAAACCTATCCAAAAAATTGAACTTGGCAACATCCACGAAAAAATCAACAAAATGCTCCTAATACAACATATCACACCCAACACCACCACAAACAAATGCCCAGCAGAATTACTCATGGGCAGAAGACTCCAGTCACCTCTAGACCATTTGCACCCTGCTTACACTCCAGAGAAACCCCCTGGATCTACAAGCTGACATCAAGCCTTCAACATGGGAGACACTGTTTTCACACAAAACTTTACTTGGGACCCACTATGGCTACCGGCAAAGATCACCCAAGTCACCGGCCCCCACTCCTACCGACTCCAGACCACCGACGGAAGGAGCTGGAAATGGCACACTGACCAGCTACGCTCTAGACTGGCCACTTTTCCCCTCACAGACTCTAACCAAGAAATCAGAGGGGCGGGGGAGAAACCTCAAACTTAGAAAAAGAACCGGTATCTGCGCAAGCGGAACACCCCCCACATACATTAAATAAAAATCAAATATTAAACCAGAAATACTTACCTACAAACAGGGAACCGAGGCAGACGGATGCTTCACCTGGAAGTAGCAGCCAGACAAGCTCAACCAGCCCAGAGAATCCAGGCAGGAGCGACAGAGCGAATGACTCGACCAACCCAGATACACCAGGCGGGAGTCGCAGCTATAGGCCCAGCTCACCCTTCCAGGCGGTTCCATCAAGTAGCTTGAGAGCGACACGGACCCCGTCCGAACCCGACGACGACCAGAGACATTATGAACCGCGCAAGTCAAGTAGACAGGTCTGAAGACCCGCCTACTTACGTGACTACGTTACCCCGCCCTTTGGATGGAACCAAGAGGGGAGGGTTGTTCCATATTAGCAGGCTCGAAACCCTGCGTTCCTATTGGTCCAGACAAGCCGGATTGTGATTGGATGGCTTGAACGTTCCTGATTGGCTCATACAGGGTTTGCCACGATTGGCTGAAACCAAGTGCAGCAAACTCAAAGAGTTGTCATTGGCTGCCTATAAGAAGAGCTGCCGCGCGCTAGGGTTTTGTCTCAGAATCTATCTGCTTAATAAAGAGCTGTTGTTCACTACTCAAGCCTCGTCTATTCATGGGACCCACTGACCGAACTTAACAGTGATGACTCCAGATAATGTCACAGAGACTGCCTGGGTAAGTTTCTGAAGTTTTCGTGGCAACACTTTCCGAAATGGTTTGCCATTACCTTCTTCTAGGCTGAGAAAGAGTGCTGACGCAAGGTCACCAGTTGGCCTTATGCCACATTTTTCTGAATTTTCTATTTTATTCAGAAGATTAAAATACAAAAGAAAAAAATAATGTTCTTGTCCAGTTTTTGTTTTGTTTTTTTTTCTTTTAGACCAGCTGATTTTATGCCTAAAGAGACACATGATCTCAAATTTCTAGCTTCCTTAAGCTGAATTGGCCCTTAAATTTTCAATATCTAATACTGATACTGGGGCTAATTTAATAGTTCTTTATTAAACAGCTAAAACAGGTTGTCCTGTGACTGTACCTGCAATTACTTTCTGCATATTTTCATAAGTATAACAGGTATAAAAGCAGTGATTTTAGAATATTTACTATAGTATCCAAAAACAGAGAGAATCTTAATTTCTTACTGCATGAATCAAATTTATTTCATAGTATCTTACTTCTTGTACTTGAGTGATTATTCATAATACTCCTTGGAAACCTCCTGTAATCACATGAGAGTCTCATTAATTGTATGGATTTTATTACATGTAGTAAGTGCTTTATAAGTTCTTAACACAAAATAAGTTGAATCGTGGCTCTAACGTGCTGGGAAGTTATAGCAATCATTATTCATATCTCTTCTTGTAAATACTGCACTAGTATATCATAGTTATCAAGGTTTAAACAATGGATTCTGTAGTATAGTGGGGTGGGGAGGGAATGGAGATTTTACAGTATCCTTCCCCTGCCACGCTCACCAAGCCACACTCACAGGACTAGTAGTAAATTTTTTTGAATCCCACCACTCATGATAAGGGAGGAACCTCTGAAGCTATGTACTCTTCTGTTCCATCTCTACTAAAACACCATTTATCATGGCAGATTCTTTTAATCAATAGAAGCCTGGGGCTAATAATGCATTGAGTGGGAACTGGTCATTTATGAAGTGGAAATAATCTCAATAACTTCATAACAAAGTAGATCAAATTGTTGTGAATGAATAATCGTGTAATAAAGTTATCATGAGCTTGAAGGCAAGTGCAGGGTTCTGGCCCTGCACTTCTGATTGGCTGTTAAATGGCGAGATCAGATTGGTCCATTCAGGAGAATCTGATTGGCCATTAACGAGCCGTTCTCATTGGTTAATGGAGCTAGCGCTCCCGGGTTTTCATTGGTTGAATAGTTAATAAGTTGCCTATATAAGGAAGGCTGTAGCAGCCATCCAGTTGAGCTGTCACACCATGTAAATAAAGAGTTGAAGTTCACCGTTTCACCGGCTCATCTCCATTCTTTGTGCCCATGCTCAGTACTTAATACTGGCGACAAAGGTGGGATTTGGAGACGTCAGAGCTGATTGAACAACGAAGAAATAACCGAGCACGTGACTAAGAACGCACAACGGCGGAACCATGTCCGGCGGCATCATACCACCCACTCTATTCGACCCAGCGCAAGAAGACTGGGAATCCTACATGGATCATTTCCAAATGTTCTTGGAAACTAACAATTTGAAGGATGCCACGACCGAGAAGAAATGGGCGGGATTCCTAACGCATTGCAGGCCGACTGTATTCAAGATGGCTAAGGCACTAGAAAAACTGGCAGAAGTAAAGGCTATGGACTGGGACGTCCTCGAACCCCTACTGAGAGCCCACTACGCACCGACCATGCCAACACTCGTAAGGCAGCACGAATTCTACCAAAGAAACCAGTGGAAAGGAGAGAGCATTGCAGATTTCAACGCGGACCTCCGAAACCTGGGAGGCCTCTGAGGGTTCGCCGACCTGGAAGAGGCCTTGAGAGACCGAACAGTTCTGGGATTAGATGCACTGAACTTGCAGAGTAAGCTGATGGCGAAAGGCAACATCAGCCTTGCCGATGCCATCACTGATGCTACTGCAGCAGAAGCAACCAGGAAGTCGGCTGCCCAAATGCACCGCAACCGCGCTCCGGTCCACCAACCGACTGGCGACCTTTCACACAAGTCAGAAGGGCAGTTTCCGACGGCCCACCATGAGGACCTCTCTTCGTCGTCAGACAGCGATGAAGAAAAGGTCCGACTGCGGTCCAAACGGGACCATTACCAGAAGTCCCAACACCCATGCGCTGGCTGTGGGGCCAACCACCCCCGGTCCAAATGCAAATTCCACGACGCGCTCTGCCATGAGTGCGGGAAATGAGGCCACATCGGACGGGTCTGTAGAAGTCTCCTAGGACCCAGCCAGCCCTTGAAAGGGGCTAACTATCGCCAACCGACAGGAAACCATCCTGTAAGGTGAGAACCTGTGAACCACTCCTACAGAAACAGAACCCTAAACCGCCCCACGAAGCGAGAAGAGGCTCACCAAACAATCACTATTTGTCACGCCTCCTCCTTGGATGCCAAGAAAATCCGAGTTAAAGTGGCCATCGAAATTCAGCCCTGCCAAATGGAAGTAGACTCAGGATTGTCTCTCTCGATGGTTTCCTGGAAGACCCTCAAGCAACTCATCCCGACGATCCGGCGTCAAGACCTCCGTTTCCAAAGACTCATTCTTAAAGACTATCAGGGGAATTGAATTCCAGTTGTCGGATCCAGTCGAGTCCGAGTCTCATTCAAAAACCATACGGCGTACTTACCTCTGACTGTGATCGACAAGGACCAGCCTAGCCTGTTAGGCCTCCAATGGTTCGCGCCACTTGGCATTGAAGTGGCAGGCATTAACCGAATCGGCAGCAACGACTGGGAGGAGGACAAGAATTCAGGGACGTCTTTGCAGAAAAACTAGGCGAGTACAAGGGGACCCCGATATCATTTAACCTTAATCCAAAAATAGCTCCCATCCGCCTTAAGCCTCGTTGGGTTCCATTTGCCCTAAAACCAAAAATTGACGAGCAGCTTGATAAATTAATAGCTCAGGGGGTGTTAGAGCCAACTGATCACTCTCCCTGGGAGACCCCAATCGTAACACCCATTAAGCCGGATGGATCAATTAGAATTTGTGGGGACTACCGAGCCACCCTGAACCATGCCCTGCAGCAAAATGCATATCCGGTACCGGTGGTGCAGCACCTCCTCCATTCCCTGGGGGGTAGAAAAGTCTTCGCTAAACTAGACTTAGCTCAGGCATATCAGCAACTGCCGGTAGATGAAAAGACGGCACAGGCACAGACGATCGTGACGCACTGAGGTGCCTTTAAATGTACACGACTCCAATTCGGAGTGAGCGTGGCCCCGGGGATCTTTCAGAGTTTGATGGAAAGACTCTTACAAGGGATCAAAGGCGTTGTCCCCTACTTTGATAATGTGTTAATCGCTGCCCCTACTTCAAAAATTTTACGGGGTCGCTTGAGAATGGTCCTCCAGAAATTCAAAGACGCAGGTCTTAAAATGAAGAAAAATAAGTGTGAATTGTGTACAGATCGTGTCGAATTTTTAGGGTATTTAATTGACAGTCAGGGCATTCACCCTACCGATAACAAATTGAGAGCAATAAAAAACGCTCTCAGACCCCGGAATAAGGCCGACCTCCAGGCGTTTCTAGGCCTGATCAATTTTTATAACGTATTCCTGCCACACAAAGCAACTGTCGCTGAACCCCTACATTGTTTATTGGACAAAAAAGCAATTTGGGTATGGGGACATAGAGAAGAGCAGGCGTTTCGAAATGTGAAAAAACTACTGACTTCTGACGCTGTACTAATGCAGTACAATGAGACCTTGCCATTAACGATCACGTGTGATGTGTCACCCTTCGGAGTGGGCGCCATTTTGAGCCACGTTTTGCCTAACGGTAGCGAAGCCCCTGTTGCCTATTTTTGAAAGACGCTTTCAAAAACTGAGCGCAATTATAGCCAGATCGATAAAGAAGCCCTGGCAACTGTGTCTGCTGTCAAAAGATTTCATGAGTACGTGTACGGCCGGGTTTTTACTGTAGTAACTGACGACAAACCTTTGCCGGGAATAATAGTGGGAGATAAGCCAACCCCATATATATTATCTCCCAGAATGACTCGCTGGTGAGAATTCTTGGCTGCTTTTAATTATCGGCTGCAATACTGCCCGGGGAAGGCCATTCCCCACGCCGACGCATTGAGCCGAGCACCGCTTCCAAAGACTATCAACGACCCCGCGCCTACAGTGACAACGGTGCCGATCGAGGCACTTCATACACTGCCATTAACAGCCCGAGATATCGCGAGAGAAACAAAACGTGACCCCGCCTTAGCACGAGTCCTCAGTTGGGTGGAACGTGGATGGCTATTGGACCAAGTACCTGATGACTATGTCCCATTCAAAAGTCGACAAACAGAGTTGTTTTCACAGAAGGGCTGCATCATCTGGGGCGATAGAGTCGTTGTCCCAGAGCGACTCCAATGGGCAGTACTGAGAACCTTGCACAATGGCCACCCCGGCATCGTGTGCATGAAAGCCCTCGCATGAAGCTACGTGTGGTGGCCAGGCATCGACAAGCAAATCGAGACTTGGGTCAAAGCTTGTCATAAATGCCAAGAAGTAAGCAACGCCCCACCAAAGGCAATCCCAACCAAATGGGAAACACCACGGGGACCCTGGTCCCACATCCATCGGGACTTTGCAGGACCTACAAAAGGCCACACATTCTTGTTAACCATGGACGCCGACTCGAACTGGCTCGAAATCCACCGAATGAAGAACACAACAACTGAAGCGGTCATTAAGGAACTGGAGAGACTGCGTGCAACCCATGGATTACCAGACGTTCTGGTATCCGACAACGGGCCCCAATTTACCGCGCTGTCTTTTGAACAGTACCTGGCGGACCGCGGTATTCGACATGCACTGACTTTGTCTGCTCATCCTGTGGCCAACGGAAGGGCCGAGCACATGGTACAATTCATCAAGAAAATGCTACAAAAAATGGACTATGACAACATCGAAGAAAAAATAAACCGAATCCTCTTTTTACAGCATATCACTCCGCACAGCATCACCAACAAAACTCCCGCAAAGTTGCTAATGGGACGAAAGCTCCGCTCCCACCTCGACCTGTTACACCCAGCGTACGAACCGGAGAAACCACACGGTTCCAGCAGCCGATGCCGTACCTTCCAGGTAGGTGACTTGGTATTCGCTAAAAACTTATCGGGCAATCCATTGTGGGTCGAAGCAACGGTAGTCCGCATAACCGGCCCGAGATCATACCTCATCCAATGCCGTGATGATAGACTATGGAAGCTCCATATCGATCAACTACGATCAAGGCTGCAGTCAGGGATCTCCGAGTCCCCTGATGACCAAACTGAGGGGGGGGAGATATAGAGGAAGAAGAACTTCAATTAGCAGAAAACCTTTGTGAAGGGAACGATAGCGGAACGGAAACACATGAAGAGGAATCAGGGATGGGAGTGAGCTCACTTCATGGTGATACCGAAGATGTTGGTGACAACGGAAACTTGAACTCAGAGTCAGAGACACCACTTTCGCCAAACAACGCCCTACCTCAACCAGAGTGCAGCCAAATACCGGGTGCACTGCGTAAATCAAACAGATTAACAAAACAACCGTCCTACCTCAAGGACTACGTAACCGCACCCCGTAAACAGAACCTGGGGGGAAGGGGTGTTGTGAATGAATAATTGTGTAATAAAGTTATCATGAGCTTGAAGGCAAGTGCAGGGTTCTGGCCCTGCACTTCTGATTGGCCGTTAAATGGCAAGATCAAATTGGTCCGTTCAGGAGAATCTGATTGGCCATTAATGAGCCGTTCTCATTGGTTAACGGAGCTAGCGTTCCTGGGTTTTCATTGGTTGAATAGTTAATAAGTTGCCTATATAAGGAAGGCTGTAGCAGCCATCCAGTTGAGCTGTCACACCATGTAAATAAAGAGTTGAAGTTCACCATTTCACCGGCTCATCTCCATTCTTCGCGCCCACGCTCAGTACATAACAAAAATAATGTTAGTAGGTGATTTCAACTGGATGCTCATTTACCCTAAAGAAATTAAATATACTGATTATTTGGACCAAGCAGAATATGTAGCTTGTCTGCATATTATTTGACTGTTTGATCTGTTTCGGAGGCAGGAGAGCAGCTGTGAAATCTAGCATATAATGGGTCATCATCAATTTTTACACAAGTATTAAAATCACTAGTGTTCATTATAAATGAGCAAATCTCCCATTCATAAAAAGGTCTCCAACTCAGTATGAACTGTGAAGACAGTCCTATTGGTGGAATGTATAAATCACTCAGAGCATTTTATAGATAAAATAGAGTATCCACCATTTATCTTGCTTATAGAAGTCTCATAAGCCTCACAATCAGAATAGTGGGATCAGTCATGGTCCAGAGGTGACATTCAGCAGGTTCTGAGCAGTTCTGGAGAACTGGCAGTGAAAATTTTGAGTCATTTGGAGAACTGGCCAATATCACCCCTGACTGTCCCCCCCCCATCTATTCTCTGCCTCCGGAGTCCCAGCTGATTGGCTGGGTCTTCTTTTGTTGCCTTGCATAGGAGAACAGAGTTAGAAAGCAGGTTAGTGGGGAGAGAAGGGAATGGGATTTTGCAGTAACCTTCCCCCAGGAGTGGGGAGGAAATGGAGATTTTACAGCATCCTTCCCCTGGAGTGGGATGGCAATCAGTGGTGGGGTTCAATTCTTTTTTACTACCAGTACTGTGGGCATGGCTTGGTGGGCATGGCAAGGGAAGGATACTGTAAAATCTCCAGTCAGAGGTGATATTTGCCAATTCTCTGAACTACTCAAAATTTCCACTACCAGTTCTCCAGAACTGATGTCAGATCTGTGTATCTGTCATTTCTTCAGTGGAAGAAGAAAAAAAAAGGGGGGGAGGCTGATAAAGAAATCCTTTCTTGATGTAACCTGATTATATTTAATCTTATATCGAATTTGTATAACCCACACATGATACAATGGAGGGAGAAAAACTAGATGGCCACAACTATCACCTCTGAGAGGCACAACCAGGAGATGAGAAGATCATAAAAATTCCACAGTGGGATGTGTCTTGGAAATCTCTTGAATAATTCGTTCTAAAAAGGGGGTGGGTGGGTGGGAAACTAGGTATGCCCTGGGAAATTGTGAAAAAGATTGTTCCTTAAAAAAAAGGGGAGGGGAGGAATTAACATACTGGCTTTTGTTTCACTAAATACACATCGAGATAAGGGGAGGGGTTCTAAACTCCCTGTATGCCTGAGAGACCTCAGATACTGCTTTGAACTCCTACAGGAATTGTCTCATCTCAATAAAGGATTCCTTTTTGATATGTTTTGATACATTTTCAGAAGTTCATTCTAGTTGAGTGAATGGGAAAAGTTCTGTAGCCTGACATAAAGCATCATCAGCAATAAGGGTTAGCCCAGAGAGGAATTTTGTTTTTTTTAAACCCTTCACTCCACTGAGGGGACCCTACAAGAAAGGAAAATGTCTGAGTACAGCAAGGACCAAGGAGAAGCCGAATGCTGGGCAGAAACACTGACAGTTACCCAGCCAGATACTGACTTGGTGCACTCCATCAAAGACAGAGAGGCTGCCTATGAAACCTCCACCAAGCCCTGGTGGTCTATAGGTGTAGGAAAAAGAGAGAGCTGGAACGGAAGAACTAGAGGAGTAACCTTCACCCGGGGCAATCGTAAACCTGGGTGGAAATTGGAGCTGGAAGCCCTATCAAATCAGGAAGAATGGGACGAGGAGCC
>BHEV01035875.1:0-12184 GCA_004319985.1 Emydocephalus ijimae
ATATATATATATATATATATATATATATATATATATATATATATATATATATATATATATATATATATATTATCAGTTTTCTTTTTCATTTGGTGTTTTATCTGATTGTTGTGCATTGTTCAGATTCACTTTTGGTGAGAGGTCTGGCTATATAAATTTGATAAATAAATAAAATATATTCTCTTACTAATTACAGCTAAGTTAATGGGAAATCATTAAATCAAATAAGGTTTAATAAATTGACTGTTATAGTTCGTTAAAAAATTCTTAAAAGTACAGATGGAAGGGATTAGAACTACATTTATGGCTACTTGATGTATTGTAGATATTTAAGGTAATAATGTAACATAGAGAACCTGGGATATAAAAGAAGATAAATTCTTCCTGATGACTTTATTTCTAGAAGTTATATTTCATTAATTTATATACCTTTGGGGGATCTTGAATAATCTTCAGTTGCTCTATAGAAGCCAATACCTCTGGAGAGCTTTAGTCTAAGGATTTCTTTGAGTAAGGCAACAAGTGGGTGACTATTGTAAATGGCAGGATGGTGAAACAGACATTGCTGATGAGTCACTACTCTTCTCAATCTCTTACATTATCTGAATTTGAAGGCATTAAAAGTTCCTTGTCTGGTGCTACTACATATATAAAATATATGGATGGAAAAGAGATAGAACAGTTTGAAATAAGTTGAACATTGGCACATACAAACACACACACACACATTTCTCAATGTTTATGAGTTCCAGTGTTAGTGCCACTGCTAAAACTGTTGCATTCTCAGCAAGCCTGGTCAGAAGACTTCACTGGAGATGGTATTTTATCAGAACCACGAGGAGGTAAACCAACAAGTGATAAGCAAGTGTTAAAAGTTAACAAGAAGGTGCTGTTGAAGAGGATTATGTCCTGCCAGGCATACATTCTGCAGCCTTGTAGAAAGTCCTTAGTATTGTTCTTCTCTTTTTAATGTTCCCAGGCTTCCATAGCATTATTACCATGGAAAGAGTATGGCAGAATTAATGTATGATTAATAAAGATGTCTTTAGCATTTCTGTATATAAACTGCATTGTAGGCAAGCTCTACATGCTGTAGAACCTGTCTTTGGTCCATGTCATTTCCTGTAGGACAGGAAAGAATTACAACAGTCAATGCCTGTCAACAGTCAATGTTGAATTCAAAAGATCAGTGGTTTTATTAGGTACAAAGTAATTGTTCTATTTATTCTTAAATTCCTATTATTCATGCCAAATGCAAGCTTCAAATGCACCATTGTAAACAATTAGAACTTAAATAAGGTCAGTGGGTTTTATGGATCATGTATTTTGAAATCCATGCCCCTCTTTCCATTTTTTTATACTTGTCCTTTTCATCTTTCAGTTTATCAGAAAGTTATTTATGCAACCTTGCGGTTTCTTCTTGGATCTCTTATTTTTCTTTTTCGGTGGTATTGTGCTGGACTGGGCTTTTATAATTTCATTTTTCAGAGGTTCCCAAGCTTTTTGACTTATTTTCCCCTTTAAGATTTTCATCCATCAAATCCTTTTCAAGCTCTCTCTAAGTTTGTTGAAATTAGCTCTTTCTTAAAGTCTAAGATACTAGTTTGATTTTGCTTTATTGCTTGTGTCTACATTATATTGAATTCAACATGACATGGTCACTCTGCCCCAAAGTTCCTGCAACTTCAACCCCATCTAACATTTCATTTATGTTAGTAGGAATTAAAACATCTAGAGTAAATAATAGAATTGATGATTTAAATTGCTCTATACAAATCTAAAATATTAGGATTCTAAATCCAAAAGTTGAATTAGCAATGAAGTATATTTTGTATTTAGACATCAGGATTCATGGGAAAATAACAGTTCTTTTCTCAGCACCTAGCAAAGGCAGTTTAATAGCCTGAGAGCCCAACGGTATGGCATTTAGGTATGTGTTGACATCCTTTACAATTGTTAAAAACTTTTTTCTTTAATCTTTAAAGAATTAAATTAAGGAATTAAATCTGAGGAATTCATAACCATTTCTCCCTGAATAGTCTTTGTAACATAAACTCCCATCTTCACGTGTAGCCAACCCAAATATTAGATCTCTCTGTTGAAAAAGACTGAGAGTATAGTCCAGAACATCAAAAGGCTACCAGATAGGGGATTGCTTATTAAAGGAAGTCTAAAATGGCATTAGGTTAGGCTTTACCATTTAAAGCTATTTTAAAACATCTTAACATCTAAATAGCTATTACAAAAATCTATTTGTGCCATCAGTTCACTTTTCTATATGTCTGAAAACTCTAAACCTTTGCCTACTTAACTCAGAAAAAAATTGACATATGCCACCTTAACTGAGAAACTTTAAGCAGCAAATGAGATACTGCAGAATCTTTACAGAATTAATATAAAGAAGTCAATTTATAAATAGACATACTGAACATAATGTTGTAGATGTATACTGTTTTTAAAATGTAATTTCCAACTTGTAAGAGTTGTTTCTACATAATATAAGTATTCCCTTCCAATAGAATGAAATCCATGCTAAAAATCATATGGAAAGACAAACCAAACACAGACTTTAAAAAGTATGGTAGTAGGTCCAACAGAACATTACAGCTGAGTTCACATATTGCATTAAGCAACAGTGCATTAATATTGCATTAAGCATTATAATGGTTTCTTTGATTGGGCATATCATACAATTGACGTATCCCTTAATTTGCCCTTTTATCATGTGCATGGTAGAAAAATGCATACAGTCAAGATAGGCTTTTGAAATGCATGTCACTTTAAGAAACTAATGTAGCAAATAATAATTATTCAAGGGACAATACAATACACATTTTAATCTAGGGAGCACATTTCTCTAATTTTGTGGTCCCATGTGCTTTGGAATATAGCTCCAGTCAACTTCATCATGGCCAAATAAGATGAGAGTAGTAATACAACACAGGATTGAATTGATTATGTCAATTGTATTGGATGACATGCTGCTGCAAAGAAAGTTTGAATAGCCTAAACTGCTAGAACAGTTTCTGCTCCCTAAATCCCCCCATTCAGAAAAGTTCATGTTTGTCTTTTCTTTCAGTCAGTGTGGGGAACAGGATTTTTTTTTTCAAATGGAAGAGCAGTATTTTATCAAGCTATGTAAATGAGTGCTATTTTTGCCAGGTTTCCATGTGTCTGTTGAAAATCAAATGACTTGAATTGCCCTACTTGACCTCGAAAAGTCTTGTGGAAATATTTTTGAAATGGAAAAATTCATTAAATATTTTATGCCTACATTCCTTGCCCTTGTTTTTAGCACTAGATAATTTTGTAGCAACAATGATATGCATCAGAATGGTGGCACTTGGGAGCCAAATATCTACTGTACATCAGGCTGGAAAAAAAGGGGGATTATTCTCATCATAATCTCAGCCAATGCCTCTTATGTTTGTTTAGCAGTTCTGTTGATAACCAATACAATAATTCATGACGAAATGGTTGAACTATGCTCCACAATCAAACATGATTTACTCTGGATCAAAGTTTTGGCATGTGATTAGGCAGATTTTTTTTTAAAATGCTGCTTAAATTGTGCTATTTAAAAGAACACCATTTGCTTCCTTTCACCAAATTTTGTATGCTTATGGGTGTTATAAATTCAGATCTACTCAAGAAGCAAACTGGATCCTTTCCCAATTGGCTTATGGCCATAACAATAAAAAACAAAACAAAACAAGATCAGACATAATGGTGAGTGCCCAAGACATCAGTGACAGGAGTGGCTCTAACCTAAAGCCACATAGGCACAGGCCTGAGTGCCAAATTTTAGTCAGCACCAAAGTTGAAAAGACTTCCAACAAACACAATTAAAAAGAATGTAAAGCAGTGCATTCTATAAGCCACTATACCTACTCAAGAGTTCAATATAGTTTCACAGAATATTTGCTATAGGACAATAATGGGAGCTGGTGTGATGAAAGTGGCCCACTGTGTAAATAGGATGGAAATGTCTGAAAAAAGAAAATCATAACTGTTATGTCTAAACACTCAAAGGGAAAAAAACCCAGAAGAGGGTGCCTTTTTCTAATAAGATTGAAAGATGAACAGAAGCATAGGATGTGCCAGCATATGAATTTGATAGGATACCAAAATGTTTCTAGAGCCAGCCCAGATCACTGATTGTCTATAAGGGAATCAATTCACTTCTTATATGGATATGAAGCAGAATCTTGTAATGCCCTATGAAGTGCTGCAACCATAAATCAATATCAAAAAGAGCTTCATAACTAAAGTCCTCAACAATAAAGAGACCAATCTCTTTATGCTGCGTCACCTGTAAAGTCATGGAATCAATTATTAACCAATCCATTATCCTCCACTTAGAGACAAACAACCTACTCTCTAATAAACAATTTGGTTTTTTAAAAAAACTATCCTGCAATCTGCAACTCTTACACTGAAAAAACATACGGACTACACAGCTCAATCAGGGCAACAAATGGTCAAAATTGGGAGCATCCTATCAAATTCTGTACCTGTCAACAGTGGTGTCCCCCAAAGCAGTGTTCTAGGACAAACTTTCTTCCTACTCTACATAAATGACCTCTGTGATCATATTAAGAGCAACTGGGTTCTCTTCGCTGATGATGTAAAGCTATTCAACACCACAGACAATACTGCTACCCTTCAAAAAGACGTCGACTATGTATCAGATTGGTCAAACAAATGGCAACTTCAAATCTCAACAAATAAATGCTCTGTCTTACATATTAGCAAAAAAAAATCAGAAAATAAAATACAGGCTGAATAGTCAAAACCTTGTTGATGATCTAAACTCTATCAATGATCTTGGAGTACTCATCTCTAATGATCTAAGGGCTAGAGCCCACTGTAACTACATGTTCAAAAAGGCATTCAGAGTTGTTAACCTTATCTTACGTAGCTTTTTCTCTGATAATATTACACTACTAACTAGAGCATGCAAAACATTTGCTAGACCAATACTCAAATACAGCTCATCAGTCTGGAACCCACATTATGTATCTGATATTAACATAGTGGAGAAAGTCCAGAAATATTTCATAAGAAGAGTTCTCCACTCCTCTACTCATTGCAGAATACCTTATGCCACCAGACTTGAAACTCTAGAAAACCTACAACTACGCCACCTGCAGTCCAATNAAGCCCCCAAAACTTTAGACTTTCTACTGTTGATCTCACCCCTTTCCTAAGAGATCTGTAGGGCACGTGCATAAGCGCACCAACATGCCTACCGTCCCTGTCCTATTGTTTCTTTTATTTTTCTTATATGTATCCATGTATTCATAACTATGTTTTTACTTATACCTATTATCTTGTAAGCAATTGACAAACCAAATAAAAAAATAAAAGAATAATCATGACAATAGCTGCAGCTGTGGGCAACATTATTTAAACCAGTCCTTATTACTACCAAGGTGTGGTAATTTTTGCTGCTTCCACTGCCCAAGGACCACTGATTGGAGGGCACTGTTCAGCTGTTCTACTTTATTTTCTTTAACAGATATTCTCTGAAAAGAAACATCATTAAAGAAGTAGCAAAAAGGAAGTTACAAATCAAAGGTCATATCAGTTAGATGCCCCCTCCTCAGGCTCCATCAATAATATCTTGTGGTCTTTCAATAAGAATCAATTAAAAATATCTGTAACTCTGTAACTGCTAGCAGCTCAAGATGCTGCCACATAAATCACAAATATCTTTCAGTGTATGATGTTTTATTGAGGTTCTGCTCAAATTAGCCAACCAAAGAATGGGAATGTGCAGAGGCTGACTGATAGTTCCTACTACATTGTCTCAAAGATCGACATGATCACTAGTCAAATGAAAAATAGACAAAAGAGAGATTTTAGATAGATCTGGACTACCACTTGACTCAGCGTCTAGGCAGGATATTGATCAGAAGGGCCATTCTTTATTGTTCTGCTATTGTTTAGCATTCACCCTGTCTTATCATGGGAACCTAGCAGATTGAGTGTTGTGTTAAATATCCTATTATCCACAAGGCAAATGTAAAAGCTCTCTCCTCCATGTGGAATGGGAGATAGGCAATGCTTACAGTAAGTTGTTTTCCTGAAATTTCATGCCATACATCCTGTAAATATAGCCAAGGACTTTTTGCCAGTTTAGTCGCTCATTGGGTAAGAAAAAGTGGGAAAATGAAGTAATTTAAAGGATAAGAAAAACATAGCCCTTCAGTTCATTAAATGTATGCTTGTAAATATATGTATGTGTGTGTGTATATATATACACACAAACATAAACATCTGTACATATCAAACCAATTCAAATCTTTATTACAGCCATAGATCAGCATATATAAATATATGTACTGTATATACATACATATAGTATATATTCATCCATACATGTTCACATACGTACCTACAATAAAATAAAATAATACTCAGGGACATCAGTCTTGGCATTTCCAGAGCAAAACATTGTACAATATTTATGTCATTCATTTTTCCAAAAGTAATTAAAGCAGGCAAGATTATATATTGATTAGAACTAGGCAAAATGCTAGGACAGATTCTAGAGATTTAGGGTTACAAGTTCCACTGTGTCCAGTCAGCAGAATTATACAAAATAGGTTGGAACTGCTAAGACATCTTGCTCAGCATATCTTGCAAGCAGCATGGTAGTTATTAAAAATTATGCCTATCAGTTCCAATATTATGAGCCTTTCCCCTATATATATACACAACAAAAGACAAATATTATTTTTAAATAGCAAGTTAAGAAAGAAAATTGAAGGAGTCACAAAATAATTTATTTATTAGAGTTTTATCCTGCTTTTATTGTTTTAATAAAGAACTCAAGGTGGAGAGGATGCCTAATACTCTTTCATCCTCCTATTTTCCCAATAACTCTATGAGGTGTGTTGGGCTGAGAGAGGGACTGGCTCAAAATCACCCAGCTGTTTTTCATGCCTTAGGTGAAGATAGAATTCACTATCACTGTTTCTAGCCTGGAGCCTTAACCACTAGACCAAGCTGTCTCTTTCATGCAAGTTATCCTTGCATAAAGATGGAGTATTACCATTGAGATTTACTCCATTGTAAGTAAATACACTTTAGTCCATGGTTCACCAACCTTTTGGACTTCGGGGACCACCAAACTCATAATTTCAAATCCTGTGGACCACTAATATGAATTTTGACTGGCGGTGGCTTGCTGATGTTGGTGGAAAAGTTAGTCCCATATTCCACAGCTGCAGTAGTTACAAGCCTGGCCCTTTGGTCATCCTGGAGCAGCTGCTCCTCCACATGGGTGCACCAGCCTGCCATGGATTGGAGGAGCTGCTCCAAGATGATCAAAGGGCCAGTCTTGTGGCTACTGAAGCTCTGGAATATGGGACCGACTTTCCCACCAACATCAGCAAGCCACCCCGGGGTGGATTTCCCTCCCCGCCATTGGTCTTACCTTCCAGTTCCAACTCGCATGGCTCTAATCAAAGTAAGGTTTGCACTCGGCCAAAGGGTGGGGGGCAGTGGGTGGGCAGGCCATATGGATGGCTCAGCCTTGTGTTCCCGTATATCCTGGATTAATTGCTTTGGGGGGAGTGCTTCGGGGGAAACATTTTTCTGCGGACCAACAAAATTTTCTTGTGGACCACCAGTGATCCCTGGCCCACTGGTGGGCAACTACTGCTTTAGTCAACAAACCTGCTGTGATACTTATTTTTTGTATTATTTGCAGTGGCAGTTATAATACCGGGGTTTGAGGAATGTAGTATTCCCCAGACATGGAAATAAACATTATATTCCCAAATCATCACACTACTGTAAAACAAAAATATTAGAGGTTAATTCGAAGAATATATCAGAAAAAATTATTCTGGAAAACTGGCTTGCATATTAGTCTGCAAGCTGAAGATGATAGAGGTGCTAGCTCTCTTCATCTAAAACCTTTGAGTAAAATTTTAACACTCCATGAGGAGTGGGAAATAGCTGTTTAAAATTCTAACTTTAATATTGATATTGATGAATAGCAAGCCCTTCAGAAATACAGCCTGACTGTCTACAGCCAGCAGTCATATAAAGTGTCCACTCACACAGAAGCAGTTTAGTGTGTATAATGTCTCTCCATTCTAGAGTGTCACATTGTACCCAGAAGACATGCCAAAATACTTAAGCTAGTGCTTCTCCATCCATAAGTAGATTTTATTTGTCTGTGGTTGTCCAACTTGTGCCATGATTGGAGAGAGTGCATGATTGGCAGAAAGGTACTCATTGAGTTTCCTTCATTGTCATGGGAATAAAGCTGGAGAAAGAAGAAAGAAAGAAAGAAAGAAAGAAAGAAAGAAAGAAAGAAAGAAAGAAAGAAAGAAAGAAAGAAAGAAAGAAAGGAAGGAAGGAAGGAAGGAAGGAAGGAAGGAAGGAAGGAAGGAAGAAGGGGGGGAGTTTCCCCCATCTTGGCCATTTTGTAAGAAGAATGGATAAATTATTGACCTTCCTTCCTTCCTATCCACCCAAATTGTAAAGAACGTGAAGCTGTCTAATACAAGCTAGACACTGGCTCTCTCTTTTTTCTTTTTATGACCCTGCAGTCCCTTAATTTGGGGTAGAATCTGAGAGACTGAATGGAACTGAGAATTTACTGGCTGGATGCCCTTCCTGATGCCTACATGTAGTTCACAACAGATTTTTTTTTCCTTTGCACTCTAAGAGAGAAACATCTGCTGCTATTTAGGTTTGAACTCCCAACCTTCTGACTGGGAGATGAGTGTCTTTATTACCAGGCCACCACATCACTCAACACTGGCTCTCATAAAGATACTTTAAAGAGCAACCTATGGAAAGGAAGAAAAACAGGCTTGCTTTCCCAGTATGGGTGAGAGGTTTAAAGAGAGAAGGAATTCATTAACTGGGAACTAGGGTGACCACCATTGAAACAGGCAAACATCACAGCCAAAGCTAAAGAACTATTAAAATATGGATGACAATCTCTTAATATAAGTCCATTTCTAGCCAATTTCAGCATGTGACACAAGCAGGCCAAAGCTGCTCTATATTTTATCAGACTTTTCCGCTGCACCCTAATCATCTACAAGTAGGCAAAAACAATGGTACAATAAAAAGGCATGGTGCCAGATTGCCTGAGGAAATATATCTATTACCAGAATAGATATAGTCATGGTCCATGTCCCTTTCCTTAAACATTGTCACCTTGTGGGTTCTCAGAAACATGTCTTTTCCACTACGGCTCCTGCCCTATGGAATATCTTCCCACTTTTAATCTTCTGAAAAGCATTTAAGAACCATTACTTCCCTCAGTTGCTGGGAAAGGGTGAGGTCACAGCATGATGAGAACTCAAAGGGATGTAGCAGGTATGTGTGGCTGCAGCAATCCTTTTTTTTCGTTTACTTTTCTTTCTTTCTTTTTGGTTTGCTAGCTCTTTAGTTTTGCTGTATATGTTGTTTATATGGTTAGGCTATAAGCCATCCAAAGATTGGTTTTAGGATGGGCAGTTCTACAAATGCTTTAAATAAATAAATGTCTTGTAAGAAAACCATCTCTTCCACAGTAGTCAATGAGTTTTAAAAGGAGTTTGCTTTGGCTCAATAAACTAAACATTACTCAACTGTTTTTATATTTTAAAAAACCCAAACCAAACCCAGTATTATTGGTATGAAAGTATTTAAGGAACTTTCACTAAACTATATTACTTCGCTTCTTTGTCTTTTTAAGCATACAAATGCTTCAATATTTATTTATTTATTTTATGCCTGCCCTGCTTCTTGGCAAGACTATGCACATTTTCCCTTTCATAAGGGTGGACCGATGAATATAGTTTGAAATGTCATTCTCATAGCTCTGTCAAAATATTTTGTCTGACTCTTAAATCATTTCTAATGTTCTGTTAAAATAATGATCCAGAACATCCTGTGATAAACTTCACTCATGGCCAAACTTTCAAATAATGGGTGCATTGTGCTAAGCCAGTCTTAAATTTCTTTTGAACTCTGAAGAACTAGCTAAATGATTTTTATGGACACAGAATAATTTTCTCAAAGGCTTTCAGAAGCCCACATGAGGATCACATGTGGCCCTGATGTTCCGTTCTTCCTCAGGCAGATATTCAAATCATTTTCAAAGATAGGCTCTAAACTTAATCTGATTAGCCTAAGCGTCACCCATTTTTTCAGTCTGCATGCATCTTTTTTTCTTTTTCTCCCTGCCCGCAAATTTTCTGGCTGGCAGATGACAGGTTTCTTGTGGCATTTCCTGTCATACAAACTGTTTAAGATTGGAGGAGTGAAAGATGTAGATAAAATGAAATAACCGATTAACTCTATAGCTGCTTTTCCTTCTTAAGAATGCACATAATGCACATTCTCACAAAACGTATGTCAAGAAAATATCCTTTGGAACGCTAGTTGAAACAACCTAGGCTGCTGTTAACTTGATAAAGCTGGAGAAAGCCACCCTACCATCTCAGCGGCCAAGGTGCCTTTATAAACATATATTTATACACACACTCTAACAATTGGGGTATTCCAGTTTCTGTTGTATTGGGACGGCTGTAGGAATTAAAGGCAACTGCAGTATCTGCTTTTTTCCAGCTACTACAGTAAAGTCTTTCTCTGTCCTAATACAGCATTAAGCACTGATCAATTACCTGGTTGATCATCTCTTCTCTCTTCCTCACAGTGCATACACATTGCAAAAGACGTGAACAATGAAAACCCAACACTTTTGCAAGCATAGGATATGGGAGTGTTTCTTATTTCTCTCACCTGCAACCAGTATAAGAGTCACAATCAAAGAGGGTAACCTACAGTGAATATAAAACAGAATGTTCTTTGGATTTATTCTGGCATGAAGTTCAACATGACTTGCATATCAGCAAACCTTACATTTTATGTATTAAATCTCTGCTGTTTCTGTTCTAACCCTACCCTCCAAGGATGGTCACTCAGACAATTCAGGGGTACAAATGTTACCGTTTTCATTTCAGAATCAGAGCAGATGTATAAGTGCTCTTTGTTATGAACTAATAAAACGCTTAAATAAAATTTTATCAAACCTTTAGAATAAGCAGGGTTCTAAACCTGCACTTCTGATTGGCCGATAATAGCGATATCGGATTGGTCCATTCAGGAGAATCTGATTGGCTGTTAATGAGCCACTCACATTGGTTAAAGGGGTTAACACTCCACGTTTCTCATTGGTTACTAGATCAGCAGCCAGCCCTATAAAAGGGCTGCTGCTGCCCCAGGTTTTTGCTCTGTTCAGAATGATTAATAAAGAGTTGAAGTTCACTGTTCACTGTCTCGTCTCCGTTCCTTGCGCCCATGCGCAGAACTTAACACTGGCGACGAAGGTGGGATGTGGAGACGTCAGAGCTGACTGAACACTACAGAGCACCAAACAGAGCACGTGGCTGAAGGCACATCGACAGCGGAAACATGTCTGGCAGCACCATACCACCTGCTCCATTTGACCCGGCACAAGAACACTGGGACTCGTACATGGACCGGTTCCAGATGTTTCTAGAGACCAACAACTTGAAGGATGCCACTACGGGAAAAAAGCAAGTGGTATTCCTGATCCACTGCAGACCTGCCATTTTTAAAATGGTTAAGGCACTGGCAAAACCAGCTGAGGTGAAATCCATGGACTGGGACATCCTCGAGCCCCTCCTATGAGCCCACTATGCACCTACCGTACCAACGCTTGTCCGAAGACATGAATTTTACCAGAGAGACCAGCGGAAAGGAGAGAGCATTGCAGATTTCATCGCGGATCTCCGGAACCTGGGAGGCGTCTCTGGGTTTGCAGACCTCGAAGAAGCCCTGAGAGACCGAATAGTTCTGGGACTAGATGCACTGCATGTGCAAAGTAAGCTGATGGCCAAAGGCAACATCAGCCTTGCAGATACCATCGCTGACGCTACTGCAGCAAAAGCAACCAGGAAGTCGGCTGCCCGAATGTGCCGCACCAACGCACCACTCCGCCAACTCGCCAGCGAAACCTCACCTCGCCTAGAGGGAAACACAATGGCAACCCACCATGAGGACCTCGAATCGTCATCAGAAAGTGATGAGGAAGAGNGGAAACACAATGGCAACCCACCATGAGGACCTCGAATCGTCATCAGAAAGTGATGAGGAAGAGGTCAACTGGCTCTGGTCTGAACGAGACCAACGCCACCAGCGT
>BHEV01035879.1:0-13329 GCA_004319985.1 Emydocephalus ijimae
AGTTTGTCATCAATGTCCCCATAGTCCATTTTGTGGAGAGTTTTTTTAACAAATTGTACCATGCGCTCGGCCCTGCCGTTAACCGCAGGATACACTGGTGAGGTTAGTGCATGGCGGATACCCCGGTCTGCTAAGTATTGTTCAAATGCCAGGGCGGTGAACTGGGGTCCGTTGTTGGACACCAGGACGTCTGGCAGCCCATGCGTTGCGAATAGCCAATTCAATTTTTGGATGACAGACTCGGTTGTAGTATTCTTCATTTCGTGGATCTTGAGCCAGTTGGAATTGGCATCCACTGTTAGGAGGAACTTATGTCCCTTAGTAAGTCCCGCAAAGTCAACGTGGATACAGGACCACGGCCGCCGGGGGGTTTCCCACTCTGTTGGAGTTGCTCTAGGTGGGGCACTGCTGACTTCTTGGCACTTTAAACAAGTCTTTACCCAGGCTCCGATCTGCTTGTCGATGCCCGGCCACCATGCGTAGCTTCGTGCGAGTGCTTTCATATGCACGATGCCGGGGTGACCGTCATGCAATGTTTTCAATACTGCTCATTATAACCGCTCTGGGATGACGACTCTATCTTCCCATAGGATGCAGCCTTTTTGCGAAAAAAGTTTTGTTTTCCGGTTTCTGAGAGGGGTGAAGTCGTCAATGGTTTGTTCTACTGGCCATCCTCGTTTAACCCAGCTAAGAACTCGCACCAGGACAGGATCTCATTTTGTTTCGATCGCAATGTCTCTGGCTGTTAGCGGCGGTGAATGTAGTGTTTCAATCTGGAGTGTCATAAGGGTTTGGAGCTGGGTCGTCAATGGTTTCCAGAAGTGGGGCATGGCTCAATGCATCAGCGTGGGGAATGGCTTTCCCCGGGCGGTGTTGTAATTTATAGTTGTACGCAGCTAAGAACTCCGACCAGCGAGTCATTCTAAGTGACAATATAGAGGGGGTTGGCTTGTCTCCCGCTATAATAGCTAGCAAAGGTTTGTGATCGGTGACAATAGTAAAACCTCGTCCATACACATATTCATGAAACCGTTTCACAGCAGATACAACAGCAAGAACCTCTTTGTCGATTTGGCTATAGTTACGTTCAGCCTTTGATAGGGTCCTTGAAAAATAGGCAATAGGGGCCTCACTACCATTTGGTAACACATGACTCAAAATGGCTCCTACTCCAAACGGTGACGTGTCACATGTAATTGTCAAAGGCAAAGTCTCGTTATACTGCATTAAAACAGCATCTGAGGTTATTAAGTTTTTCACTTGTTGGAATGCGTGCTCCTCTCGGTGTCCCCAGACCCAGGTTGCTTTTTTGTCAAGAAGTCTATGTCGGGGCTCAGCTATGGTCGCTTTCTGGGGCAAGAAGTTGTTGTAAAAGTTAATGAGCCCCAGGAAAGCTTGGAGGTCAGTCTTATTTCTGGGTCTTGGGGCATTTTTGATTGCTTTTAGTTTGCTATTAGTGGGGTGAATGCCTTGTTTATCGATTAGGTACCCCAGAAACTCTATCTGTACATAGTTGACTTTTTTTTTTTTAACCTTAAGGCCAGAGACTTTAAATTTCTGGAGAACCATTTTAAGACACTGTTCTAGTACTTCTCTATTTGGGGCCGCAATTAAAACATCATCAAAGTATAGCACGACCCCCTTGATCCCTTGCAATAGTCTCTCCATCAGACTTTGAAAAATCCCTGGGGCTACGCTCACTCCGAATTGGAGTCGGTTGCATTTAAAGATGCCTCAGTGCATAACGATTGTCTGTGCCTCTGCGGTTTTTTTATCTACAGGCAGTTGTTGGTACGCCTGTGCTAAATCCAATTTAGCGAAGACTTTTCCGCCCCCCAGGGAATGGAGAAGGTGTTGTACCACCGGCACCGGATAAGCGTTCTGTTGAAGGGCGTGATTAAGGGTGGCCTGGTAGTCCCCACAAATCCTTAACCATCCAATTTGATGAGTGTTACAATTGGGGTTTCCCAACGAGAGTGGTCAGTTGGTTCTAAAACACCCTGGGCTATTAATTTATTGAGCTGCTCATCAATTTTTGGTTTAAGGGCAAAAGGTACCCGACGAGGCTTAAGGCGGATGGAGGCTACTTCAGGGTTAAGGTTAAATGATATCGGGGTCCCCTTGTACTCACCTAGTTTGTCTGCAAAGACATCCTGGAATTCCTGGACGAGGGCCTCCTCCCAGTCGTTGCTTCTGGTTTGGTGAATGCCGGCTACCTCGATCCTGAGTGGGGCGAATCATTGAAGGCCTAACAAGCTAGGCCGGTCACGGTCGACGACGGTCACTGGTAATGACGCAGTACGATTTTTGAATGATACTTGGACTTGGCTGGATCCAACGACTGGAACTCGGTTTCCCTGATAATCCTTGAGTATGATTCTTTGGGCTCTGAGGTCTTGACGCCGGACGGCAGGGATTAATTGTTTAAGGGTCTTCAGGACACCATTTAGAGGGACGATCCTGAATCGACTTCCATCATGCAAGGCTGGTTTTCGATGGCGACCTTCACTCGGATCTTCTTTGCATCGAGTGATGAGGCGTGACCGATTGTAATGGTTTGGTGTGCCTCTTCTCGTCTCACTGAAGTGGCCAGTGTTTTATTTCTGTAGGAGTGGTTCTTTCATTGGTGGTTCAATTGTTCCTGACTCACAGGATGATTCCCTGTGATCTGGCGGTAGTTGTTTCCCCTCTGAAGTGGGCTGGATCCTTGTTTGCTTCTACAGACCTTCCTGATGTGGCCTCTTTTCCCACAGAAATGGCAGAGCGCATCGAGGAATTTGCAGTCTGATCGCGGGTGGTTTGCCCCACAACCCGCGCATTGGTGCGGTAGTCTTTGAATCTGCTGGTGGCATTGGTCACATTCAGACCGGAGCCGGTTGACCTCCTCCTCATCACTTTCTGATGGCGATTTGAGGTCCTCATGGTGGGTCGCTGTTGCATGCCTCTCTAAGTGAGGTGAGGTATCGCTGGCGAGTTGATGGAGTGGTGCGTTGGTGCAGCGCATTCGGGCGGCCAACTTCCTGGTTGCTTCTGCTGCAGTAGCGTCTTTGATGACATCAGCAAGGTTGATGTCCCCCTTTGCCATGATCTTGCTCTGTATCGCTTGGTCATCTAATCCCAGAACTATTCGGTCTCTCAGAGCTTCTTCGAGGTCTGTGAACCCACAGAGCCCTCCCAGGTTCCGGAGATCCGCAATGAAATCTGCAATGCTCTCTCCTTTCTGCTGGTCCCTCTGGTAAAATTCATGTCTTCGGATAAGCATTGGTACGGCGGGTGCATAGTGGGCCCGTAGAAGGGGCGCGAGGATGTCCCAGTCCATGGTTTTCACCTCAGCTGGTTTTGCTAGTGCCTTGGCCATCTTAAAGATGGCAGGCCCGCAATGGGTCAGGAACACTGCTCACTTTTTCCCCGTAGTGGCATCCTTCAAGTTGTTGGTCTCCAGAAGCATCTGGAACCGGTCTATGTACGAGTCCCAGTCTTCTTGTGCCGGGTCAAATGGAGCGGGTGGTATGGCGCCACCGGACATGGTTTCCGCTGTCGATGTGCCTTTAGCCACATGCTCTGTTTGGTGCTCTGTAGTGTTCAGTCAGCTCTGACGTCTCCGTATCCCACCCTCATCACCAGTGTTAAGTTCTATGCATGGGCGCAAGGAACGGAGAAGAGGCAGTGAACAGTGAACTTCAACTCTTTATTAATCATTCTGAACAGAGCAAAACCCCAGGGCAGCAGCAGCCCTTTTATAGGGCAGGCTGCTGACCTATTAGCCAATGAGAAACATGGAAGTGTTTAACCCTTGAACCAATGAGAGTGGCTCGTTAACAGCCAATCATATTCCCCAGAACGGACCAATCCGATATCGCTATTATCGGGCAATCAGAAGTGCAGGATTAGAACCCTGCTTTTTCTTAAGGTTTGTTAAAACTTTATTTAAGCGCCTTTTATTCGTTCATAACACACTACCTCCATCCCACTTCTTCCAGGAATCACAGAAAAACCCAACCAAAGTTGCTTCAGGCCTCAAATCCAACTGAAAGGATCATCAATTTCATCCAGGAACCTCTGGAGCTGTAGCACAACTACCTTCTTAACCACTTTCTGTAGAAAGGGAAAGCTTGAAACAGGATGAAAATGATCCAACTCTCCTTAAAAGGCTGGGGCACCACTCATTTTCACTGCTAGTACCCATATACATTCACCTTCCAGGAAGCTTTCACAAGTCATGATGGAGATCTAAGACACAGAAAATTGCATCCATACTCCCTACGATCTTATCTACTTCCTTGAGAGCAACAGAATCAAACAGTTTCCAGATAACCAGGCAACAACCTGCCCCAGATATCTCTACCAGACCAGCAGCCATGACAACATCTAATCTTCCAGAAAATCAGCAAATGCCTCAGTGTGCATCCTATTTTCATTTCTCAAAAAGGAATCTGACTGAATTTCATGATAGAATACAGTGAAATAATGACTTCGTATGATTTGAAAATTATATTTCTATTGACACTGTCTAAAATTGTTTTTCTTTTTTTCCACACTCTTGGTAGCCTTCTTGTATTGTTAATAATGACATTCCATCTCTAGAAGTCTTTGGGAAGGCTCTCACAATCTAACTTTTCTTTTGACATTTTCTTGATTTCAGTTTCTGACTGCTGCTTTTACTTTCAGTGGTGGACTTCTTTCTGAATTATTTTTTCTTCTTCTCCGGTTTCCCCTCTTCCTCCTTATAATATGTATTGTCGTGGGAGGATACTACATTTAAAATATTTAAAACACATTTTGAAATATAATTTCAGTAACAAAGAAATGTTACCATATTAGGGAAAACTATGATGAAAAAACCGTAAATATATTTATTTTTGTTCTCTTTCTTTGCTAAGTTTCTGGGCCAATCAATCATGAGTCTGAAAGATTCACAGACCTCACAGATTCAGTGTTTGAATTAAACATTCAAAACTGTAGGAACAATTACAGAATAGCAGTAATAATCACTCCAACAGCAACAGAGAAAAAAATGTAGTATCTGAAAAAACACTTCGCCAACATTTCCCGAGAAAAATGAATCATCTTATCTTTCAGGGTCTAAAAAGTGAGATCTTTATGGGTTTATTGGACCCTGAATCTGGGAAGGGAAGGGAAATCTCATTTAGTTATCTTGGGACTATAATACAGGCCTCAGCAGATGTATAAACTGGAGCTGATTAACTTTTGAAAGACTCAAGTTAATTAGCAAAATAATATGAAAGAAACATTCTAGATATCTTTATTCAGGTACTTAGAGAGATTAAATCAAGGGGCCATGGATCACTGAATTCTAACCTTGAAAGCAATTAAATTAAGAATATGACACCCATGCATCAATTAATTTCAAAGCCTAAATATGGTAATACAGAAGTATAAGGATGCCATCCATGTTCTCGGAAAACAGTTGTTAGGGAGAATTGGTCTGTCATAAAATGGCTGCCATAATGGATAAGACTACTTTCATTTTTCAGGGATGGTAGGTGTACTTTAAACAAAAGACAGGATACATCTCTCCACTACTTTTGTCTTCTCTGGATGCTTCTGAGATCTTTATATAGAAATAAGAAAGATGATGCAAAATGCTGGAAGTTTGCTCCATAGTGGATTAATTCTATTTATTTTGTAACATGAAGAGTGTATAAGTAATAAATAAAGATGTGTGAGTCTGATAGAAGACCAAGCAGGAATCCACAAATACCATATTGCTACAATGAATGTCTAATATGTTTAAGTAGAGAAATGTGCTTGTAAGAGCAGGTTTTTAAAGTAATATTGTGAAATGCTAATAATATCAAAAAACTACAGGGCAACATAGGACTGTAAGATGAACCACTAAAGCTGACCTTACTCTCTAGTTGGGTTGCAGCTGTATTTTTGGAAACTGCGGTCCTTTACATTTCTATTTTCCCCTGGCTCATTAATCTCCACAACATTTGCAAAAGAACAATTGTCCTACTTCCATCTGACTAAAATTTGAAAATTTTAAAACTTTCTTTTTGCTATTTTTCTTTTGCTTTATTTTCTTTCTGCTAGTATTTGGGGCATTGCCAGAAATGAGATGATTGATACTTAGAAATATCTGTATGTCCTTGCATAGACCTGTGGACAGATGTTTCTTGATATTACACTATCAAAAGTGGAATCTTAAAAGAGTCTAGAGAAGAAAGAGAAAGAGAGGGGGGAATTCTCTTTCTATTTCATGGACTGACTTATTTTCTTTCATGATAAATATATTAAAATGATTCTTCTTGGGAACTAGAAAAAAATAATATGTGTAGCTGCCTGTAGATATAGATTAGAAATGAAAGGGTAATGATGAAACAAACCTTCTTCTTGTGATGGACACCTTGCCAGTCAATTATTTAAAATAAGTAAAAAGTCAAGTGCAATGTTCAGGTCATTCAAAGTTGAAGAAACTAATTTGAATTTAACTGTTTTCTATTGTTTCTATTCATACAGAATCAGGAGGGCTATTTCTCTTCATTATTCCAGAGTAGTCCCCTATTTAAATTATCAAATACAGACCAAATCCTGTTCAAAAATCTGTAACTTTAGAAAATGATTTTTGGAATTTTGATGGGGTGGAGAACTAAAAAGCAATTTTAAACACTGAAAATCATCTTGACTATCTGTCCATTTACAAGGCTCCTTTCCTTGTGAGCTGAATCAAACCTCTTGAACATTTTGCAAAATCAGATATAAAATACTAGTAAAAGTGACAAAATTCTCCAAATGTTGTATATATTTGACATTCTTTGGAGATTGACAAAATAGAATGGAATCTACTTTAAAAGACTATCAAAATGCCTTCTAAAGAAATTCTGCAACCTAAAAGGCAAGCGCAGGAAGATCAAAAGGCACATCCCTCCATTTTAGCATACATCTTGTGTTTGCACAGGCTTTTCAGAACCTTTCTGACATGTTCAGTTGGAGTTTCAGAGAAAATCAAAATGTCATATAAATATATCATGACATGAGTCCAAAATGTCCAAAAATATTTTGTTCATAAATCTCACAAAGACTGAAGGGCAATTGCAGAGGCCAAAGGGCATTGCAATATATTTAAACTTTCCATAGCACATGTCAAAGGTAGCACATGTTCCCCCTTCCTATAAATCACATTTTAATACCCTCTCAAGTCCAGTTCAGTAAAAGATACTTGCTTTTTGCTCCAAAAGTTGAGGAACAAGTGAAAGAGACAGTGATTTGTAATGGTTCCAGAGTTTAAAAATCTGAACTCAAGAAGCACTCCCAAAGAATCATCTTTTTGACAAAAAATTGGGATAATAGCCCAAAGTTACAAAAGTTTTAATGAATCTTTTTGCAAATTGTCATCAATAAATTCATTTTAAAAGATTTTAAAAGGACACAGAATATTGGTGTTCAGCAGGAATCTGAGCTCTTGAAATCAACTTTATAACAAAATAATAGACAAGGGGATGGATGGGTTTTATCAACATACATGTCTCCTTCTTCCCTAAAAACACTAAGAATATTGTTCTTGTGGAACAGGAGCAGTGACTTATTGGCTAGTTCCAAGGAAAGGGTTACCAATGATTAGTTTTTATGGATTCTCAATCATCCAGGTCATGGTTGTCCCAAAAGTGCTTTTCAAAAGGCAATTGGATTTTCTTGTTTTTTTTTTCCACTAAAACATTTCACTTCTCATCCAAGAAGCTTACAGGTGAAACTCAAAAAATTAGAATATTGTGCAAAAATTCATTTATTTCAGTAATGCAACTTAAAAGGTGAAGCTAATATATGAGATAGACTCATTACATGCAAAGCAAGATAGTTCAAGCCATGATTTGTCATAATTGAGATTATTATGGTTTATAGCTCATGAAAACCCCAAATCCACCATCTCAGAAAATTAGAATATCGTGAAAAGGTTCAATATTCTAAGGTCAAAGTGTTCCACTCTAATCAGCTAATTAAGCCATAACATCTGCAAAGGGTTCCTGAGCCTTTAAATGGTCTCTCAGTCTGGTTCAGTAGGAAGCACAATCATGGGAAAGACTGCTGACCTGACAGTTGTGCAGAAAACCATCACTGACACCCTCCATAAGGAGGGAAAGCCTCAAAAGGTAATTGCAAAAGAAGTTGGATGTTCCCAAAGTGCTGTATCGAGGTACATTAATAGAAAGTTATGTGGAAGGGAAAAGTGTGGAAGAAAAAGCTGCACAAGCAGCAGGGATGACCGCAGCCTGGAGAGGATTGTCAGGAAAAGGCCATTCGAAAGTGTTGGGGACTTTCACAAGGAGTGGACTGAGACTGGAGTCAGTGCATCAAGAGCCACTATACACAGACGAATCCTGGACATGGGCTTCAAATGTTGTATTCCTATTGTCAAGCCACTCCTGAACAACAAACAATGTCAGAAGCGTCTTACCTGGGCTACAGAAAAAAAGAATTGGTCCGTTGCTCAGTGGTCCAAAGTCCTCTTTTCTGATGAGAGCAACTTTTGCATCTCATTTGGAAACTAAGGACCCAGAGTCTGGANGAGGTACATTAATAGAAAGTTATGTGGAAGGGAAAAGTGTGGAAGAAAAAGCTGCACAAGCAGCAGGGATGACCGCAGCCTGGAGAGGATTGTCAGGAAAAGGCCATTCGAAAGTGTTGGGGACTTTCACAAGGAGTGGACTGAGACTGGAGTCAGTGCATCAAGAGCCACNAGAGGCACACACTACAAGATGCTTGAAGTCCAGTGTGAAGTTTCCACAGTCTGTGTTGATTTGGGGATCCATGTCATCTGCTAGTGTTGGTCCATTGTGCTTCGTTAAGTCCAGGGTCAACACAAAGCCATCTACCAGGAGATTTTGGAGCACTTCATGCTTCCTTCTGCAGACGAGCTTTATGGGGATGCTGACTTCATTTTCCAGCAGGACTTGGCACCTGCCCACACTGCCAAAAGCACCAAAACCTGGTTCAATGACCGTGGGATTACCGTGCTTGATTGGCCAGCAAACTCACCTGGCCTGAACCTCACAAAGAATCTATGAGACATTGCCAAGAGAAAGATGAGAGACATGAGACCAAACAATGCAGAAGAGCTGAAGGCTTCTATTGAAGCATCCTGGTGTTCCATAACACCTCAGCAATGCCACCGGTTGATAGTTTCCATGCCACGCCACACTGAGGCAGTAATTGCTGCAAAAGGGGCTCAAACCAAGTACTGAGTACATATGCATGTTTATACTTTTCAGAGGTCCAATATTGTTCTATGTAATCCTTGTTTTATTGATTGCATGTAATATTCTAATTTTCTGAGATTGTGGATTTGGGGTTTTCATGAGCTGTAAGCCATAATCATCACAATTATGACAAATCACGGCTTGAACTATCTTGCCTTGCATGTAATGAATCTATCTCATATATTAGTTTAACCGTTTAAGTTGCATTGCTGAAATAAATGAACTTTTGCACTATATTCTAATTTTTTGAGTTTCATCCATAGAACTGAAGAAACTTTTTGGATGAGAAGTGAAAAATTTCCATGGAAGTATAGTTGCTTTTTGAAAAGCACCTTTAAGAATACCAATGAGGAAGTGGGATGTTAAATGATTAGGCCAGAGTATAAAAACCTCCCATCTATGTTTTCTGTAACTTAATGTTTAAGTGTTTGTATCATAGCCATGTCAACAAAATTGGTTCTTGCTCTAAAATCCAATAAGGCAAACAATAAAAAAAATGAAGCAGCTTGAGGAGAGCTTGAGGAGAGTCATCAAGTTATGGTCTGAATTCCCCTTTAGGTTTGATACCATACCTTCTAAACTTCTGAAAGGAAACTTCCCCTCTTTGTCAACTTTCTTATTTAGAATGAGCAGGGCACTTATACTACCAAATGGTTTTAGATTCCACATTTATCATATGAGACTCAGGGTGAAAGAGTTTAGAAAGGCATGACAGATGAGTGCAAAGTGTCTTGAATTCCACAGCAATGATATAAATCTAATATATGTTTGCAATGGTTTTTCACAGTTAATCCAGCTTTTTCACAGTTAATCCAGTTTTTTCACAGTTAATCCAGCAGCGGGTTATGTGACTACAACAGCAGCTGGGAGTAAAGTACATGCAATGTGGATATGGGCATATATTGACCTTATGGGGCAGGAACAAGCACATTTTAGGGGGGATAGATCATAGGTGATATGGTGAGAGTTTCCATTGGGCACTTGGTGCCCAAGTCCTGATTTTGGGAAATAGCCAGTGCATTTGACATGATTGTAGTCAAGAAATGCTTTCTGTCAACTGATTTCAGGTGATACCCTTGTTAACTAAGGATTTGTGGCATAAGAAGTGGCAGAAATGAAGAGTGGTATGCCAGTGAAGACAGATGAAAAGTGAATCTGATTGCACACAGACCGATGTGAGGTCATTTTTAAACCTACACTGTATCAATAAGAACTGTGAAGCTCCTAAGCTCTACTAGCCTAGGAAATTCCAATACTACCCTTGAGACAAATCTCAAGAAACTCAACAAGGGATACTGCTGGGAGCTAGATGGACAGTATGTCAACAAAACTATCCCTGAAGCCCAGACTCAGCTATAGACATTTTTCATCCAGTTATCTTTAGAGCAAAGCCTCTGGAAACCATCAAGTTGTCAAAGATCATCCTCAATTTGTTTCTCTGCCTTTAGCATCATCATTTTTGGACCACCTGAAAATGTGGAAGGAAGATCGCATAGAAAAGAACACTTTCCTCTTTGCCCAGCAATGCTTAGCAATAATTAATTGCAAATAAATTGTGATGAATCAGTAATGCAAAGCTGTTGCAGAAACACAAATGCAATTTTAGACTGCACCATAAAAATTATAATTTCCAAATTGCAAAAAGTAATAGTTCCAATATATTCTGCTTGATCAGACCAACCCCAAGCATTGCCTAGAAACTGAACATTTTAAGGATTCAGAGAAAGGCAATAAGGATAATCAAAGAACTAGAAGAGAAGTCCTATGAAAATGAAGGCATATTTAGCCTTGAGATGGCTGGGGATATAATAGTTCTTTTCAGTTACATGAAGGGTTTTCACAAATAAGACGTTTGTGATACATGTTCTGTATCACTTCAGAATGCAGGACGCAGAAGAAAGGATTAAAGTAGAGGAAAGCAAATTTAGATGGCATAGTAAAAAAATATTCCCAATAGTAAGTGTACTTTTAATAATAGACTCAATCACTGAGAGAAGTGATAGGCTTCCTTTCATGTAATGAGGTTAAACAGGATTATACAAAAAACTATTTAATGTGGATTCCTGAATACAGAGTTGGACTTAATCACCTAAATGGCTTCTCCCAACTCTTATGTTTTGCTTCTAGGGTTCAGTTTGATCCTGACCAGCTCAAGGTTGATTCAGCCTTCCATCTTTCCAAGGTAGGTAAAATGAAGACCCAGATTGTTGGGGGCAATATGCCAACTCTGTAAGCCATTTAAAGAGGGCTGTAAAGCACTATGAAGTGATGTAAAAATCTAAGTGCTAATGTTATTATTATTGCTATCTAGGCACAAATACAAGGCTACCAAAATTCTAGATGAAATCTGTGCTAAGTAAAGGAGGATTATTAACATTACTGTCCAAAAACATATTATTAGAAACTAATTTTCAGACTAACTTAGTGCTTTGAAGCTGGTATTAAAAATCTATAAGCCACATTGGAATAGTGCTGTCTTCAAATCATGCACTTAATGTGATCTCTACTTTGGCGATATACTTAGTAAATAGTATCATGCTGGTATCTTCTCTAGGATACAGTGAGAAAAAGAGATTCAGGCTAAAAACTCACATATGCAAATGTAATTCAATTAAATTAGTTTTATTTTAGAGATGAGTGAAGGTTTGATTAAAATTGCATCTTCTATAAACCATCTATGTTTGGCACTTTAGTTCTTTTAAATTGTAAAAGATAAATAGGAAAAAAATACTCCACAATTCAGTTGAAATATGACCTTCTCTCCCCTTACTCCCCCTGTATATTTAATGTTGGGTTTTTGAGTATATGAATGGTAAGATGGGAAGTCCTCATAGGTTAATAGGAACAAAGTTTATGCAATAACCTACTAAAAAAGGTGATTTTCCTTATGTTTTGACCTTTGCTTTCTCCATTGTTTCTTTTATCCCTGGATGATCACACTTTTAGATTATTAGGAGTTGAAGGTCTTGCCACATGCTTTCCCATTTTCAAGGTTAAGTGTTGGGTCAAAGTAACAGCCACTGAATAAATCTGTAGAAGATTATCTATTGAGTGATGAATGACTCTATTTTTTTAAAAAAAATAATAATATTAATGATTTTGAAAAACATCTACAAACAAGTCCAGAAAGATTTCCCAATAAATAAGGGAACTTCATAATTTACAAAAAGGTATGAATAAAATTTATAAAATAATTACATATTCAAAATGTAAAAACAGCCCAGGTATCATTGATACTGAGTAAGAGATCAATAACAAATGAACTTTAACGTCAGTTAGTGTCTCAAGGGAATGGCAATGCTGGCAGTGAGTCCAGTCCTGTTTTTATAAATGTCTATTTATGGAAATAACATGTGAATGGTCATGAACCTGGAATGGAATAAGAAACATGATGCCATCAAAATCATGAAAATAGAAAAAAATGAAAGATTTTATTGGTATTAGAATTGGTGACAAACAAGCAATACATATGTGACAGAATTCAACATAACACAAACACAAGCAACAGAACATAATGACACCAGAGTCTTGGATTTTAAAAGAGCTGATTTCAATAAACTCAGTGAGAACTTGGGAAAGATTCCATGGATGAAAATCCTAAAGGGGAAAACAACTCAAGAATCTTGGGAAACTCGGAGGAGCTTCCGGTTTGTCGGCTTCGCTAGCGGCAGGGTTTTGTGATCCTGCGCGATCCCTGCCGCGCTAGCCATTTTGGTGCCTCCGATCTGCACAGGTTTGGAGGCTAAGGCTGCCCCGCAGAGGTAGCCGAAGATAGGGGGGAGCTGGTGAGGGGTTTGGGGATGCTGCAGACCCCCTCCCCAGCCAGCAAAACTCCCTTTTCTCAAGGCGGTCAAGCGGCGGTCTGTAATGGCCGCCACAAAGAAGCCGGCAGCTGGGTAAGAGTGAGCAGGAGGAAGAGGAGAGAAAGTTCTCAAGAGAAAGTTTTTTGGCTGATCCAGGACTTTTAGAGGCGTTTAATCCTGAGAACTATGACCTTTTGAAAAATACTTGGTTTCCAGAGGAGGATCTTAAGCGGCAAAATTGAGGTGCTGAAAGAAAAGTTTACTCTCCTTCCCTATGGAATCAACAAATGGCCATTGAGAAGCCTGTT
>BHEV01035882.1:0-13354 GCA_004319985.1 Emydocephalus ijimae
GTGTCATCCTTGCGCAGGGGCCATGCTAATCTTCTCTGTATCGTTCCAATTTTAGTATATGTGCTGCCGAAGCGAGCACAAGAAGCAAAACTTTCTATTTTGATCTGCCTATACTGTATGTAGATGTTCTCATTTTAAAATACTTACTGGAATTCCGATGTTGTTACATTGACCTGCCAGTAAATTTTTCTATTTAGAACTTAAAAAAAATGTTCTTGGGATCAATCATTTCAACTCAAAGGCAGCCACCTGAAACCTGTCCAGAAGTCTGCTTCTTCTTTCTCTTTCTTTTATAAGCATACCTGTAAAGAATCTGCTGAAAATCAGGTTTGGATGGCCTCATTCTTTGTTTGCTCCTAGGTTTGTATGGATTATTGTTGCCAGTGCATGTTATTGTTATGTGTTTTCAAAGATTCTGACAATTTTATAGAATTGTTTTGATGTATCTTTTGCCTATTTTCATTAGTATGTTAATTTTATAAACAAATGTTCCTAATAGATTTATTCTTTCTCTGTTTAAGATGCAGCTATATCAGAGGTGGTATTGAGCAGGTTCTGACCAGTTCTGGAGAAAGAAATTTTAAGTAGTTCAGAGACCCACCAAATACCACCTCTAACTGGAGATTTTACAGTGTCCTTCCCCTGCAATGCCCACCAAGCCATGCCCACAGAACCGGTAGTAAAAAAAATTGAATCCCACCACTGGGATCTTGTTTTTTAAAAAATGATACTGCTAAACTTTGTATGTTCCCAATTTTCATAAATATATTTCTGCCTCTGGATATACCTTGCCTGCAAATCTATCATGCTGCTGCTGCTGCTGTTGCTGTTGTTGTTAGTTGCAAAGTCATGCCCAACCCATTGTGACCCCATGGACAATGTTCCTCTAGGCCTTCCTGTCTTCTACCATCCCCCAGAGTCCATTTAAACTCACCACAACTGATTCAGTGACACTATCCAGCTACCTCATTCTCTGCTGTCCCATTCTTCTTTTGCCCTCAAATGTTCCCAGAATTAGGCTCTTCTCCAGTGAGTCCTTCCTTTTCATTAGGTGGCCAAAGTATTTGAGTTTCATTGTCAGGATCTGACCTTCTAAAGAGCAGCCAGAGTTGATTTCCTCTAGGACTTGCTTGGTGATCGCCTTGCAGTCCAAGCGACTCGCAGGAGTCTTCTCCAGCACCATAGTTCAAAGGCTTCAATTCCTTGATGCTCAGCCTTCCTTATGGTCCAACTTTCAGTTGAAAGCTGAAATCTATCATATTTGTGTGAATTTTCAAGTAAAGAAGAGCTTCTCACAAGTAGTTCTTGACTTACAACTATAATTGGGGTTGGGATTTTTCATTGCTCAGCAAGATGGTTCTTAAGTGAGTCACACCCAATTTTACCATTTTTTTTAAACCATGGTTGCTCAGAGAATGACTACAGTTCTTAAATGAATCATGTGGTTGTTGAGCAAATCTGGCTCCCTGCATTGACTTTGCCTGTTTGAAGCTGGATAGGAAGGACATAAATAGCAGTTACATGACCTTAGGATGCTGCAACCATTGTAAAAAAAATTCCAGTTGCCAACCAGCCAACTGAGCCTATCTAACCTCTGTGGCCTTCCAAATCATTCTGCTAGATTTCCTAATTAACTAGCAAAGAACATTGCCATTAGGCTAAAGTATTGATTGTTTGGGGCTGTATTAACAAGAAGCCAAGTTTGACCAGGTGTCCTGCCCAGTCTGGTATTCCATTGAAGCTAGTCAGGTGCCCAAGAAACATCTAGTTTGTCACCTAGTTATGCTAGTTGTTCCCAAATCCTATAAGAAGACCCAGTTAAGTTCCAGAGCTTCAGAAGGACAGGATAACAAACATGATTCAAGGTTATGTGATGCCTATCATCTGAGAAAAAGCAAGGGAGAAAAGAGTTTATTTTTACTATTTTTAAAATGTTAAAATGCAATGCTTTCTGCATCAGTCCAGTGTATCTTTTATTTTGGCTGTCTTGTTTTCCCACTGAATCTGAAGAAGTCAGATTTTCCACCTAACAAAATTATTAAAAGACATTTCTGAGGGGACAGTATATTTTTTAATGAAATGCATTAGTCAGAAAAGATACTGTTATATGCCTATAAACTAGTATGGCTCTATTCCTGCACTGCTATCGCTGCCTTAAAAAAATGCAGGGGGAACATTTCAAAAATTTATAGAGGTGAAACCTTGATAGTAACCAGTTGAAACTTGCAGAATTAATATCCTCTTAAGTGTTAAGTTCTGAGCGTGGGCGCGAAGAATGGAGACGAGCCGGTACAACAGTGAACTTCAGAACTCTTTATTAACATTGTGTGACAGCTCAGCTCAATGGCTGGAACAGCCTTCCTTATATAGGCAACTTATTATATATTCAACCAATGAAAACCCAGGAGCGCTAGCTCCGTTAACCAATGGGAGAGGCTCGTTAATGGCCAATCAGATTCACCTGAACGGACCAATCTGATGTTGCCATTAACGGCCAATCAGAAGTGCAGGGCCAGAACCCTGCACTTGACTTCAAGCTCTTGATAACTTTATTAACACATTTATTCATTCACAACATTTAGATTTTACCATTTGCTATTTTCATTGCATTAAGAATTAAACAGTTGCTGACATTTTGATGCTCCCTCATTGTAGCCTCTGGACATACCTTTATATATTTTTTAAAATCAAGCCTCTAAGTGGCTGGAATTAAATCAGTTTACTTTTGAATCTCAAATTGCAAACTCCAGTCAAATCAGGCCCACATCAAATCACAAACCCTGAATTTGATTAAAAGTGTAGTAGAATGAATTGACACATACCCCCAGTTGAAAACTGAAGATCTCAAACCTCCTTTCCCAGAAATGCATGGTGTCTTTGTATCATATCCTACTTTGGAGTACTAGCTTGATATTTTCTGCTGCCATTAGCTGTCTTCTGGCAACTCACCTGACATACTACCTCTAACCCTGTTTTGTTTTTTTTTAAGAGAAAGAGGATTCTCACAACCTGTTGAGTCTTTCAGGTGAAAAAAAAGGTAAATAATGTTCATAGTATAAACTTTTGACCATGTAGTATGTAGATGCATGGCTAAAGTTTTCAATCCTTCTCTCCCACATGCAGGAATCAATCAATCTCGCAGCAGTTAAATAAAATTAAAACTTTATGTTAAAAAAAGTAGAAATATTCAGCATTAAAAATGATGGCTACTTCTTGATTAAAAAGTAATTAAAAGCTTTTGAAAACAGGAAAGGAGAGAAAAAGAATAAAAGGGCAGGATCTGGAAGGGAGGAAATTGCCTGGAATTAAAAAAGAACTTACAGCAAAATCTCAACAAGACTTCCAAAAGATACATTCTAACTGAAATATTGCAACAAAAACCCCAGGAAGAGAAAGTCAAAAAAGAAATAAGAAGATATAATTCAGGACTATCTGGATTACTTGATGATTTCTGGATTCTTGGTTATTGTTTTGAATGACTAAAATCAATCGGGTGGTTGTTTAAAACTGTTTAAAATGGCTCCACTTTAAGAAGAACTGAAAATGGAACTTAAAAAGTACAAAGAAGATGCACAAGAAGGGAGAGGTTCTTTTGGCTTCGTATTTCAGTTTTTAGAAATGGAGATTTGGAATTATGAGAAACAACAAGAAATGCCTGCAGAACAAGAAGACTGCAACAAAGAAGAAGCCATCTTTAATGAACAAGTAATCTTAGATGGGGGGAAAAAAGGAAAGGGGGTAAGAGAATGGAAAGTTTAAGATTGGGAAAAACAACTCCCCCCCAAAATAGAGTGAAAAATAACTATAAAATCAGAAAGCAACAGAAGAGGGAAATGCAGAAGAGAGAATTAGATGTAGAGAGACAAGGGAATAAAAAGGGGAGGGAGAAGATGAGAGGGAAGAAAGAAAGGAAAAGAAGTTATAAAGGACAGAAATAAAATATAGAGAAACAGGGCCTATTTCGAGATAATGGGAAAATTTAATGGAAAAGGGGATTCTGCAAAGGTACATGATAGTATGGTTATATTAGAAGCAGAAATAATTTTAGAAAATATGAAACAATGTATGATTAAAATGTCTGATAAAATAGCTATCGTAATTCAGTGGAATGCTTGTCAATAAATAAATGTAACAAAAGGTATATTTAATGATTTATAAAACATATGTGAAGAGAAATAAGGGAAAAATTAATTATGGAGATTATATGTGTTTTTAAGGAAGTATGATATTTAATTGAAAAGAAGTGTTAAAGATGTTAAGATTTTAATTATTATTAATGATAGAACTGAACTGGAATGGAATGAGGGTTTATAATTACATATATTTACAATCTTTTTTAAAAAAGAATATAGTGTGTATTATAAGAATGTACCAAGCAGAATTCGATTGGAAGTTATGTATTATGTATTACACTGAAGGTCATAAACGTAAGGTATATATTGCAGTTTAAATAAGAGTTGAATGGATGTAATTAAAAGATATAAAGGTGTCACACTCCAATTAGTAACTATAGAAGAAAATTTGTTTAATGAGAAAAGATAATATGAAATTGAGACAGAAAAGACAAAAGTATAAATATAATGATGTGAATTGAGATGAGATAATCAAAATAAAATTGAGAAAATTAAAAGAGAGGAAAAACTATGTAGAAAATGTAAAATAATATAAGATATGGAATAGAATACAAAAAGGAGCATGAAATTGAGTTTTGTGTCTGTATAAAGAAGTTCAACCCGGGACCATGCTATTTTCAAAAAAGATGTTTTACTTGTATTTTGTATGTGTGAAAACCCAAATAAAACTTTATTTAAAAAAAAAAAGTAAAATAAAATGTTCTGGGCAGATCAGAAGATATGATGGCCTGTTGCCTGTTGCAATTTCTTTTCAGGACTATCATTATAGATTTGACTGAGATTCCATATTAATATACAGATTCTAGGAAAATCCCAAATAAAACATTATATATTCACGTACAGTATGAAATATTAATAAAAGTATAAAGGTTAAGGTAAAGATTCCCCTCGCATCTCTGTTAGTTGATTCTGACTCTAGGGGGTGGTATTTATCTCCGTTTCAAAGCTGAAGATGTCATATTTTCAAAGCTGTCCGAAGACATCTCCATGGTCATGTGGCCGGCATGACTAAACACCGAAGACACATGGAACGCTGTTACCTTTCCACTAAAGTGGTCTCTATTTTTCTACTTGCGTTTTTACATGCTTTCGAACTGCTAGGTTGGCAGAAGCTGGGACAAGTAACGGGAGCTCACTCCATTATGCGGCACTAGGGATTCGAACCCTGCTGTACTGCCAACCTTTCTGATCGACAAGCTCGGCATCTTTGCCACTGAGCCACCACATCCCATAATTATATAATTAAAAGTATAATTAAAAGCATTAAAAATGGCACAGAGAAATAAAAACATTAGAATATGACAAACTCTAAAAACAAATTAGCATAACCTAGTATAACCCTTAGCTATATTTACCTCCTTCTGTATTTTTTTAAAAAAGTGAAGACCAACTTTATGTTGATTTTCTTTTCCTTGAAATTTGATGGGGAAGTTTTCACCATAGCCTTTCCCCAGCCTCAGTTAACATTTTTTAAAGGTTTATTTATTCTATTTATAACCTGCTGGAATCCAGATAGATTCTCAAGATTTAAAACATATATCACTATCTCCTGAAGAGGGAGAGGTTGGGATAATATGACAGTGTTGTATGTGATAGAGAGCACCTCTTCCTCCTAGTAATGGACTAAGTTTCTGGCCATCAAGGAAACAACATTCACAACACAAATCCAGGCTAATTTGTGAAGTTCAAAGCACACTTAATTTAGCAGAGAGAAAGGCTGGATAAAAACATATATAGTCACACGCTATTTCTCAATGTGTCATAGGGGGGTTCTTGTGACCATTTATTTTGAAAGTGGCAGGAGAGGAATCGAGATTTCTATGGATCAGTGCCCAAATATTATTTAACCTCATACACATCTATTAACCCCAGGTTAAAAAAAAAGCATTTTGCTTTCAGTCATAGAAATATTGGGAGGAAATAATTATAGTATATTTGACACATATGTGCAATAAAACCCATAATGCTTTCTCTCTGTCTCTCTTTGCTTATTTTGTAAATTAAGAGCTATGTCAAAAATTAATTTCAGAATAATGCTAATACGCAAAGGAATGCATGGTTACTGAGAAAGAAAGGAAGCCACAAACAATTACTAAAGATCATAATAAAACCTTTTTTTCTTTTCTTTTGGACACATTTATTTTTTAACAGGCGTGGAGAATATTTTTCTTTATATATCTTTCTGCAGTTCTACAAAGTTAATGGGAGACAGTCTTATTTCCAGGCCTAGTAATTATGAGGGGATAGTTCAATATAAAGAGCTGCTGTCTAGTATCACAGCAAACATGATGGACAATGAAGAAAAATCAAATGATGTTGAAATGTGGATTTCTTATTGTGATGTCTCATCTGTATCTTCCCTTGAAAATCATGCAAAAATCCTCTAAGCTTCTCTGGAAAAATCCTCCAGCTTTTTAAAATAAAAGCTAAAAGTCACTCTAGAAAAATGAAACACGGATGGTCTTCTCTTAATCAGATCTCCATTTTTTCGTAAACCACATTAAGTGGAAGCAGAAGTAATTGTACATAGGTAGTAGGGTAAGTTGGCATTCTACAATAAGAGACACCTTGCTAGACCCTACCATGATATAATCCAGGTGACAGCGCAGTCTTAACATGGGCAAAATGCTTGTGCTCAATTCACACATGATAAAGGACGGTATTGTTTGTCATCAAGAGTTTGCAATGGTGACTGCTACTGTGCTTAGTGCTAACCTTTATTCTTTATTGCGGAATTGCCCTTTCAGCCAGCAAATGCTGCTTTGCAAACATCAAGATGTGACTATTATGTCCTTTGAAGAGGTGTTTATGGTCCCATTAGTGGCGAGGTTTCCTTTTTTCCCACCCCCCCAGCTCTTGGGTTTGGATGGGTTATTTGGAAGGGGCACAAATGTTTCCTACAGAAGCATTACAGAGCCCAAGGCTCAGAAAGGCAAACTAGAGGATTAGTACCTCCTGAATTAGAAACGCCAAAGAGTTGTCAATGTGCTTGTTTATAATGTTCTACTATGCTTTACAGGTGATCTTTGACTTACAAGCGCAGCTGAGCCAAAAATTTAACAAGAATTTAAATGAGTTGCGTCCCATTTTAGGGCCTTTTTTTGCCAAGTTGTTAAGCAAATCATTGCAGTTGTGAAGTGAAGCATGCCTTTGTTAAGCAAACCTTGCTTCCCTCATTGACTACTTGTAGGAAGCCAGCTGGGAAGGTTACAAATGGTGATCACATGACCCCAAAACCAAAACTGTCATAAATACATGCCAGTTGCCAAGTGGCCAAATTTTGATCACATGACCATGAGGATGCTGCAATCATTGTAAGTGTGAAAACAGGTCATCAGTCCCTTTTTTTTTAGTTCTGTTCAAATAGTCACTAAAGAAATGGTTGCAAACTGAGAACTACCTATATTATGTTATGTTTTTAATCCTAACAATCAACTATTTTATTGTAGAGGTTTCCAGCTTACTGCTTCTGACAGCCTTAGCCCCAGAATGAAGAAACATTCATAGATACATGAACAGAAATAGCTGTGGCAGGATACAGCAATTTATTTTACTTTTTTATGTGTAAAGAAAGAAAGGAATATTTACTTAGATATTGACTTGGTGGAATCTGAGAAGGTGAGAATATTTTCTTGATTGATTAGCTTGATAGGATGGAAATTACTGATTGGCTGAAAGTTTCTATGCTCAATTGTCTAGGAAAGGAAAACAGAGATTTGCCGAGAAAACTGTACTTTTTGCAAGTGGAAAATAAGAAAACAAGAGAGATCTGTTATTCAAGTTTTTTTTCTCAGTTCAGGCTCTGCAAATAACAAATATAAATATGAATGAATTAGTGAGTAAAGCTGTTACCTGGCATTTTAGGTTTTATTATATTAAAAATGATATTTGCATTTTAGTAAGGCAATCTATGTTTTTTTTAACTTTAGAAAACCATTTTTCCCTTTCAGCCAAAGGCTATTTTCTTTGAAGTGAAAAAAAAAATTAACTAGCCTTTTCAGAAACTAAACAATAGGAGTGTATATTGAAGTCACTGAATATACTTGCAAGTGTTAAGAAAGAAAGGTGGGTAAGAAAGGAAGGAAGGGATGCATCCCTTAAATTTTCCACTTGTTGAATGTTACATCTTGGATCAGTTTCTTCTTTTGTTGATTTGTTGCTTCATGATGCATCTTCCACAAATAACAAATGTATATAATTATATATAAAGACTTGACCTTCCCTGTAATGCACACTTGCCACTTTCCCTGAAATACTTGTGGTTTCTATTGGAGAGGGTAAAAAAGCTACTTTTCTCTCTCAAATTTGGGGTCTAGATTCTTTCCAGCTCCATGTTACTTGGACGCCTGGATGCCATATGCAAGCAGTCAAACAATCTCCAATTCTTACAATAACAACCTTCTTATTATAACCATGTTCTGGAAAAGCTGTTGCTAACACTGTAAAAGAAAACAGGTTTTTCCCCTCTTTTTTAGCATGTTAGCAATTATTAAAATGATCGACTGAGTTGTAAATGTATGCAAAATCGGCTTGGAGAAAAAGGTGTTTCTATATTTGTTACTGACATAAATGTTATTGAACTACTCTATTATTTAAATTAATAATGTAAATGTTTGCCTGATGAACTGAACTTGATTAAATTAAACCATTTTCCATTAATTCTGACACATTGTCAAATGGTGAGGCATGGTCTTCAGAACCTGGAAAAACAATATTTTGGTACTACAATATTGCTTCAATAGCTGCTGACTGTATATTTTTCAAAAATATTTTAAAACAAAACAAACCTTTGTTCATGCACTCCTAAACAATGAGCCAAGGAAAAAGGAAGGAATGGAATTTTTTAAAAAATCATTGCATAATTGCAAAGTGGTTCCGGGACACTGAGGTAATTCTGGTATATTAGTCTTGATTATCATAAAACTATGTAATAACTTTCCACAAGAGAGAATATTGGTCTGTTGGACGAAACTGCTACCATACCAATTTGTGGTCATGATTATTCTCATTAATTGAACATTTTAATTTAATATCACAAGCTACACTAGCTAATGGAATAAAGAAGGAAAGGAAGACCTATTTTAGGTTAAAGCACTTGGCCTTTAAGTTGAATATGGAGGTCAAATGCTGTATTTAACAGAATGTCTTAAATATAATTGTTATTATTTCCTATTGCAACCATTCTGTTTCTCACTCTCTCACCATTAAAAACCAAGGCAGGAGTTTTCAGAATGTGGTTAAAAAAAATTAAGATGGTTGCCACAACAGTGTAGCTGAAATTTAACCTGCTTCTTATGCATGTGCCACACAGATTTAGTATCAATTGCATGTTCATGGTTATCATATTGATTGTTTTGACCATTATTTGAAAATACTCCTGTCAGGATGCCAGTTTGGAAAACTGAAGATACATTCAAGACATTGGTTGTATTAGGTTTCACAACAGGGCTGGATAATAAATCATAGCTGTCTTGCCAAAACCTTGCAGGTTGACCTTGCTTAATGACTGGCCTGTTGAGCTATCATTCTGCGTTATGATGGTGCTGAAAAAATAACTTCATGGCTACCCTTTGCATTTACGACCATCATAGCATCAACATTTTGGTGCTTCACAAGCAGTGGATATCGTAGCAGCCTATCATCATGTGAGCATTTCACAGCCTTCATAAACAGTCTGTGGAGAAGCTAATGATAAAATCTCAAGTTGCAGTTGCATGATATATCACTCAACAACCTACAGTAACTTGCTTAATGATTGAAGTGAAAATGATATTATAAATCTGTCCTGGTCATGTGTTGTTTTATTTAGCAACCATGTCACTTAATGAAGGAGTTCCTGGGTTCCAGTTATGGTTACTAAGCAAGGACTCTCTGAATTCATTAATAGGCTTAACTATGCAGAAGATTTTTGGGCTGGATTTAGCTAAATTAAACTCTTCATTGCAGACAAGTAGGAAGCCTTACACCACACATGATTTGACCTTTGCAGTGAACAGAGGACAAAGGATTTATATAGATCTGTTTTCCCAAAGTGCAAAGGCTTGTAGGAGATCATATTTTGGTCCTACTGAGATTGCAGTTCAGGCACATTACAAAAGCAATCTACAAGGACTCTCCTAGCTGAAAGGAAGGAAGGAAGGAAGGAAGGAAGGAAGGAAGGAAGGAAGGAAGGAAGGAAGAAGGAAGGAAGGAAGGAAGGAAGGAAGGAAGGAAGGAAGGAAGGAAGGAAGGAAAGAAAGAAAGAAAGAAAGAAAGAAAGAAAGAAAGAAAGAAAGAAAGAAAGAAAGAAAGAAAAGAAAAGACTGAAAATAAGTACATGCTGTGCATTTCCAGAAAATGTGAATAGACAAAGAGGTAGTTCAATATGATGTGCGTGTAAGTATATATGTGTATAATACTTAACATGCTTCCTCTGTTCTAGATTATTTGTAATATCTGAAATTGCCCTGAGAAACTAAATATCTAAACTAGAGCCTCTTTTTCTCTAACTTATCTTCCTTTATTTTGATTGTGGATAACCCAGCTTAGATTTGTTGCAGATGATCATTCTTTATATTTTCTTTCAGATTTTAATCTTGAACAAACAGCTAGGATCCAGAGATCCTATGAATAAAGGTCTGCTACCGATTGCAATGATTATTCAGTACTTTCGCCTTCTCTCTGAAACCATCTGTGACTTCTACAGTGTACAATGATTGCAAAGGGGTGAATGTTGTAAACTAGTTTTCCCCATCCTTCAATTCTGCTGGCTTGCACACGGCTTTTCTTTGTGGAAAGGCGATCTAAATTCACTGGTTTCTTTTTTAAAGATTGCAAATTTAAAGAAGAATGAAAGAATGCTTAGTATGGTCACTTGTCAGATTGCATTGAGATACTGTTTATATAATATCATATGCACCACAAGGATTAGTCCTAGATACTGATTCTTAAAAAAAAAAAAAAAGACCATATGATATACTGATTTAAGTTTAGCAACTGAAAGACCCAGGTTTAAACTTATACTTTATATGCTCTACTGTAATATAAATCATGGAACTTGCTATTTTAAAAAGTTTGTTAAATGAACTGATTAAGATTTTAAAATCTGAGCATTATTTAAATGAAAACATTTGACCTATTTTTTCTTTCCAATTTTATTTTATTTTTTATATTTGTTTATTTTTTAAATTCAGTGTGGTTTATGCAACATGTTGCTTTTTTATTTTTTGCCCTGTAAGATTTCACTTGCATAATATTTTTGATTGTATCCAAGGGCCTTTAATTAATTAACATTAGTATTAATAATAAAGATAAAAATAGTGGTTATCTCTTACTGCATGACACTTCAGGATCAGATTTTTTTCATTCTTTATTCCTTCACCATTTTCACTTCTATACTTTTCTTTTTTTTTAAAAAAAAAACAATTTTATAAATTTTCTACAAACAAGACAAACAAAACATTAAAACTTCAACTCTCTTATGTACATACAGTGTGTCAGTTGGTTCATCAGTTTTGTGCATTCATTTTGTAGTCTCAATTACAGTTATGTTAAATAACAACTCATATTGTCAATCCAAACTTATATATCCTAATATCGCTATTAAAAAATCATTTGACTATACTTTTAATCATTCATGCTTTTTGAGATAACAATACTTTAAATAATTTATTCTATAACAAATCATATAATCATACCAAATCTATCCTAAAAACACTTTATAATTATAATGTCAAATAACAAAGACAAAAGAAAAAAATAAAGATATTCCTTGCTATCTAACATTTTAAATATTCTATTATCGTATTTTGTCATCTAGCCATTGATAAAAAAGATCCCAAATTTCATAAAATTGTTTATCCGCTTGCTCTCTAATTTCAAATGTCAATCTACTCATCTCAGCACATTCCAATATTTTTTTAATAATTTCTTCCTATGATAGTATTTTCTCATTCTTCCAGTTTTTAGCAAATACAATCCTAGCCGCTGTTAATACATTTACAATCAGATATTTCAAGTCTTTTCTGTATGTATCTGGTAAAATTCCCAATGGAAAGAACTCCGGTTTCAAATCTATGTTTCTTTGTCATTTTTTCCAACCACATGCAAATTTTAATCCAATATTTTTTAGCGTCCTCACAGGTCCACCACATATGGTAATATGAGCCAGATATCTGATGACATCTCCAGCATTTTTCAGATTTGTTCTTAAACATTCTTGCTATTCTTGTTGGGGGAAAGTGCCACCTGCAAAATATCTTATACAAATTTTCTTTATATGCTGTTGACATTGTCATTTTATAATTTTGAGACCACAATTTTTGCCATTTCTCTAAATCAATCCCATATCCAAAATTCTTCCCCCAAACAATCAGAGTTTCTTTAACTTGTTCTTCCTCTAATTTAATTCCCAGTAAATAACCATATAATTTTTTAATCACCGTCTCATCAGCACCCATCAAGATCTTATCTAGGTCAGTCTGTTTATCATAGAATCCCTCTGTTTTAGAATCTTCATCATACCTTGAATGTATTTGTGCACATGAAAACCAATTCATCTTTATACCTTGTTCCTCTAAATTTTGAATCGATTTAAGTTCACCCTTTTCATCCAATAGTTCCCCATATCTAACTGTTTGTTCCTTCTTATAGGTTATAGGATAGGAAAATGCTTCAATAGTCGATAACCAAACTGGAATTTTCAAATAACATTGTTTTTTTATCTTCTCCCAATTTAACCACAAAGACTCCCGTATATAATGTCTTCTGAAATACCCCTGTGTTTTAGTTCCCTTATACCATAAAAAAGCACGCCAACCCAACAGCAAATCATGATCTTCTAGTTTCAACAATCTAGTCTTTTTTAATGTTATTCGTTCCTTAACCCACATCAAACTTGCAGCTTGATTGTACCATTCCCAGTTGGGCAGGCCAAAACCTCCTCTAATTCTAGCATCTTGCAAAAGCTTTAGCTTTATTCTCGCTCTCTTATCTTGCCATATAAACTTCAACATAATTTTATTTAAATCTTCAAAATAGTCTTTTCCGAGCCTAATTGGTATTGTTTGAAACAGAAATAGAATTCTGAGTAAAATATTNTAAGTTTTCCCATTTCTTCAAGTCTGTAGCTATCTGTTGTATAAGTTTAATAGAATTATTCTTGTTATGCCTGGGTTCCCCAACCAGGGTTAAGGAGACAAGCTAAACAGAATGTGCAGCGTTAGTCAGATAGGCACACAGAG